>MKGJ01000281.1:0-15966 GCA_002018255.1 Bretziella fagacearum | reverse complement strand
GGGGGGGGGGGGGGGAAAGAGTTCAGATTGTCGTTGGCTGGCCCTGCCATTAAGGCCTTGTAAGGTCAGGCGATTTTAGGTACCAAGTTCGGCATGTGATTATGGGCTTGGCTCCCTTGAATATCAGGAACAGAAGCTTCAGTCCATAATTTCAATCAAATTCTCCACTTTTACTGGCCAAATTTAGCAGAATCCAGATGACGTTTAGCGGCGGGCGCTTTTGAGAAAACAGAGGCAACTGCCACTAAAAGTACCCAAGAGCTTGTGCTAATTCACAGGTAGTGGGGTCATCTCCCAAATCTCAGCGCAGAACGGAAACTTCAGCTTTCCCAGATGCCGTTGTTTTGTGGTCTTCGTGGGGAAACTGTGGATTGATCCCAAAGGGCCTTTCTCAATTTTAAATTCCAAGTAATAAATGCGACTTCATTTCCAGGTTCTTGATTTCTTTTATTCTTCCCTGATTTCGCCGCTCATTGTTTCTCGTTGAAGGATGATGTTGTTTTCCTGCTTTGCAATTTGTGATGTCTCAAAAGCCTCTATACTTTCTGACGTTTTCCTTGTAGCCGGGTCTCCCGCAACGCCAATCGTCAATAACTTAGTACCGAGTCGCATTGTCAGCACAACCTGCAAATCTTGCCTATCCGATCACGAATACTTCCCGACAGTCTCTATAATCCCCATAAATCCGAGTTTTTTCTTTCTTTTTTCTTTCCTTTCCAATCAATGTCATCAGAAGTGCGCCGGCGTGGCGCTCCGGCATCCGCAGATGATGACGTCAAGCCCGTCGCCCACAGCATCAGAATCACCACCGAACAAGTTAGCACTGCAGCGACTACCGGCGCCAAGGAATCAAATGAAGCGCGTCCAGCCAGTAAAGGAGTCACCGCGACTCAAGTTGTAGTCGAAACAGCCGCCAAGAAGAATGTGAAGCCGCCAATGCGCCGCCGGTTCGGCACACTAATCTTCTTCCTTGGTAGTTTGTTCGGCATTGTGGCGGCTGGGTTCTTTGCGAAAAACAATGACTTGATCAACTTTCCAGAGATTGGCGATATTAGTGTTGGGAGTTTGTACGAAGCGCTACCTTCCCCGTTGCCCGCAGGCCTCGTCAATGATATCATGGTCCTATTGGTAAGCGACATATTACAATATTATGAATGACGTATATGCTAATGCTCATTTCAGAATGGCGAGAAAGAAGCGGTCGCTAGTTCTGAATCATTTGCCGTCGGTCTCAAGATGGCCACTGAAGGCTACAGTGCCAGCCACCCTATGGTCATGATTCCTGGTGTTATCTCCACCGGTCTCGAGTCCTGGGGCACCTCTAACATCTCGCGCCCCTACTTTCGGAAGAGACTTTGGGGTAGCTGGACCATGATGCGCGCACTTGTGCTTGATAAAGATTTGTGGAAGCGCCATATTGTTCTCGATACTAAAACCGGTCTAGACCCGCCCAATGTCAAGCTCCGCGCTGCTCAGGGCTTTGATGCTACCGACTTTTTCATTACTGGTTACTGGATCTGGAGCAAGATCTTTGAAAATCTTGCCTCTATTGGCTACGACCCTACTAACTCGTACACCGCTGCTTACGACTGGCGTCTTTCCTACTCAAACCTAGAAGTGCGCGACCAGTACTTTAGTAGACTCAAGGCTCATATCGAGAGCTCCGTACAGACCCAAGGTAAGAAGGCTGTTCTTGTTTCGCACAGCATGGGCAGCCAGGTTCTGTTTTATTTCTTCCATTGGGTTGCCTCGGACACGGGCGGTCGTGGTGGTGATGACTGGGTCGAGAAGAATGTTGAGTCTTGGATTAACATTAGTGGCTGCATGCTTGGTGCTGTGAAGGGAGCTACTGCTTTGCTTTCTGGTGAAATGCGTGATACCGCGCAGCTTAATGCCTTTGCTGTGTACGGACTGGAGAAGTTCTTGAGCAAGGCAGAGCGTGCAGAACTCTTCCGGGCCATGCCTGGTATCTCATCTATGTTGCCCATTGGCGGACAAGCTATTTGGGGTGATCTCGAGTCGGCGCCTGACGATGTGCCTGGTCAGGGCTTCACCTTTGGTTCGCTACTTAACTTCAAGAGGGGCGAGAATGTCACAACGCCCGCCAAGAACTTCACCATTGACGATACGATCAACTACCTCCACAACACGACTGAAGATTGGTACAAGACTATGATGAACAAGGCCTACTCTCGTGGCGTGGCAAAGACAGCAGAAGAGGTCAATGCCAATGAAGATGACCCCAGCAAGTGGATCAACCCACTCGAGACCCGTCTGCCGCTGGCCCCCAGCCTCAAGATATATTGCTTCTACGGTGTCGGTAAACCGACGGAGCGCGCGTACTACTACAAACACCCGGACACCATCCTCAACACCAATCTCAACCTGTCGATCGATACTAGTGTCACCGAGGATCACATCGACCATGGAGTCATTATGGGTGAGGGCGATGGAACTGTCGGTCTGCTCAGCACTGGTTACATGTGCAACCGCGGATGGAACATGCCTCGTTACAATCCGGCTGGATCCAAGATTACAGTGGTGGAGATGAACCATGACCCGGAGCCATACAACCCCCGTGGTGGCGCCAACACTGCGGACCATGTGGATATTCTTGGAAGACAAGAGTTGAACGAGCTGATTCTCAGGATTGCGGCGGGTAGGGGTGATGCAATTGAAAACTACAGGGTAAGCAATATCCTGGAGTATGCGGAGCGAGCAAAGGTTCCGTTCAATTAAAGGTGTGGGATAATGTGTATACAGTGAATGATATTTCCTGGCGTTGCTGGGCATATATATACTGAAGTGTTCTTTTGTTAAAATCGATATAATTATCTTTTGTTGTTCTTCGTGATGGTGGTTTTCCTAGTAATTTGAGCATATGTTTACTTTCTGGTTTCACGATTCCTTGGCGTTTGATATCTCGTCAGATCTTCTTGTGGAATGTTTGTTTTCGTTCGCGGAAATGGTAGGGTTATGATTTGCTGATGTCTGTGGTAGGGTTAGAAATTTATGCGACCCATAATTTTTGTATGCCAGGTGGCAAAGGGCACACCTTGTCAGCCATTGACGGCCAGTTGCAGGTTACTGGCTTTCTCTATAACTTGAGAAGATGAGTTGAGGATGTTTATCTCTGGAATTAGAAATCGAAAGTGATTAGAAGATATCAAGTCTTGAGGTTTGTGGTTTGTGTGTAGGTACCTCTACCTAGCTGACCCATGCATTGTTTTATGCTTATATAGGTATAGACGCACACAAATTAGCCGTTTCCCGCTTGATAGCCGTGACTAAAATTTGTTTTTGACGAATAATTTCTGATACAACTTTTAATTTTTTTAATTTTCTACTGTCTTTAAACTATCATCACGCGGCGCATATCCCATCGTATTGCCTCTTCCTTAATCACAAACGACAACAACTCCGTTTCCCAGCAATTGATCTTCCAATCCTCCAATCCACAAATAACCGCAAATATCCGCCTGGTTCAGCCAACTTGTCTCTCCGCTCCATCATTTTTGACGAACCACGACCACGGATTCATCAATAATCGGCATCAGCATTACGCGGAGTCACCTCCATTTCTCTTCGGAACCAGCTCCCCCGAACTGATTCGACAACTTGCTGTCCGGGCCGGACCCCGATTGCGGAATCTTTTAGTGCGCTTTCTCGGGTACATCTCTAGTTGCGACAAACGACAAAAAACCAAAAGAAAGACGCTCTGCGATTACGTTTTGGCGACACTGCATATAGATGTGCATTTATTACGTCCGGTTGCATATTTAGACGAGGTTGCGGAGGGGAATATCTTGGAGTTCTATTGGCTTGTTAGGGCAGAAAGAACTGGACGTACCGAACACGGGAACACGAATCCGACGGCTGTAACACAACCACGATACGAATATTGGGTTATCTATGCATACCGGATAGACACTGCAGAAACTAGTGTCATATAGTTGTCAGTGCGCTTTCAACATATCGATCTGGTTATCGATCTCTTGCGATATCTTTCAGAATGACCTTTCATGATCGATTAGAATCGGAGGACCAGTTTTGGCAAGGTGAGTTTCTAATGCCCCTCTATTCAAAGGCTGGATATTATAATGTGAAATACCAGTGCCTCGCTACTCTTCCCTAGGGCATACCCACCCATCCCACCACCAATATTTAGTAGTAATATCTGTATACTGACAATCGAATCTCTTTACTTTTTAGCACTCGATGATTGTCTCACTAAACGCTGCCGAACCCATGAACTCATCGACCACACCCTTCGTTCATGGCTCTACCTTGTTGCCGCCGTGCGCGGTGCCCTCTTGCACTCGGAAGACGATATCGCCAACTGCGCGCACAAGCTTATGGGCAGTCTAGTATACAGCGAGAATCCAGATTATGTACGGCGACAACTCATGGGAAACTTGATCCATGAAGATGAGAGTGCGCCGTTGCATGTAATCACATGGTTTCTTTTGCTGGATGGCCGGGCGAACCCTGATACTTTCAAATTAATGATTGAACAGGCGTGCTTTATGCGGTTGGCGGAGTTGATCTTTAGACATGGGCGGGGACGTGGAGACTCGCGCTTACACTGGTTGATGCTGGAGCTTATGTTTGAGATGTCAAGAATAGAGAGGTTACGAAGGGAGGATTTGGAGCGTATTGATGATGCTTTTGTGGCGCATTTGTTGCAGTCCATTGAAAGCGTATCAGATGACGCGAGGGATAACCCAACTATTAGGGTTTTGGTGAGTTGATTCACTGTCAACTGCTAGAGACGGTAGTCAGTGACTAATATATATCACAGCTGATACTTAATGAGCAATATATGCTAGAATCGGCAGCGACTGCGGCGGCCGCAGAAGAAGCTACTAAAAACGGCGCCTCCACGACTGACATACCTCCGCCACTCACCAACCGTGTCATCAAGCTTCTCAGCCTCGAAGGTTCCAACTATCGCAACTTTGGCGAGAACATTATTCTTCTTTTGAACCGTGAGGTTGAGACTTCTTATCAGCTTCTCATCTTAAAGGTCTTGTACCTCCTTTTTACCAATCGTGCTACCTACGAATATTTTTACACCAATGATCTCAAAGTTCTTGTTGACATCATCCTACGAAACCTGATGGACCTACCAGAGGACAAAGACTCTTTGCGGCATACTTATCTACGTGTATTGTATCCGTTACTTGCACATACCCAGTTAAATCAACCACATGCGCACTACAAGAAGCATGACATCTTGGCGGTCTTGAACTTGGTGGCCGGCCAAGCAGGATCTATCAACGCTCATTTTGCGCCAACGGATGATACCACATTACGTTTAGTTGAAAGAGTACGCAATGCTGGGTGGCTCATAGACTCCCCATCTCCACTGGAAGATATTTCTGAAAACACACCGGCCGAAGATGAAGCCGACGTTGGCTCTGGCTCTGGCTCTGGCTCTGGCTCTGGCTCCGAAAACGACACTGCTGCTCATATCTCTCCCACTCAAACTTCTAGCGACACTACCGCTCCTACGACCGGTCCACGAACAGCCGCTCGCACTCAAAAAGAAAAGGAGCTCGCTGCGCGCCTCCTTGGCATGTCTCTTGGTCCGTACCAATCTGACAGTACTGTTTCTGTTAGTGACGTGGCGGCTGTTACAGAGAAACCTGGCGTGACAACGCCGAGTCGTATAGCAGATCTAGGCATCGGAGGTGCCGAGGTTCCGGCGATTGACGGTGTGATTGCTGGTGAACTACCTACTGGAGCTGTTGCTTCGCGGACAGGTAGTTTAGTGGCGGGCGAGGATGGTGACAGTGTCGATGGGACACTGGGGGTAAATGGGGTTAGGGATATGGAGAAGGAGAAACCGACGGTGCCTCCTCCCCGGGGGAAGAAACCGTTACCTCAGGTGCCAAAACATCGACATGGAGTGTTAATTTCGCAAATGAAGACTCCGCCGGCGAGTCAAGGGTTGACACCAGGGCAAGGCCGAAGTCATGTGGCGAGCGGGAGCGTAAGTAATGAATCTTTGGCGGCGAGTAGTGCGGTGGGAGGGTCTGGAAAGTCGGCGCCGAAGAGAGTGCCGCCAAAGGCGCCACCGCCAAGACGGGCGAGGGTGTCTGCTACGGCAGTGCAGGGGAGGGATTGAAATTTCACATGGGTGAAAAGCGGCTATAGACCCATGGTATATGCGGGAGGAACAGGCTCCTATTAATTCAGTAATTTATGAAATGACTAGAAAGGTTTATGATATTTTAGGGTTTGTAATACAAGGGTTATGAAAACATGACTATTTTCGAATTTTTTACTTGAATTTATATTTGGAATGCGAGTTTGCTATATGCGGATATTTAACGATTGGGCTATTACATCATTTGACTCAGCCTTTGCGTCTCACAAGTAAGTTCTGACAAATTGGGAAGTGGTTTTCTTTTCTGACGAATTTATATCTATTCAAAAGGTGCTTTCTTTTTAAAGTATTGGAGTTTCTCTGTAAATATTCGGTAAGGTTACTAAGTGATTTCGTCATGTTTGAGTGATTTGAGAGGAAAGGATGGGATCGATGGATGGAGCTGAACTTGGCGATGCTGATATTTCTTGGTGGTTTGATGTTTCGGGGATGTGTTGGGGGGATTGAATCACATGCTTTTTCAGTGGGAGGGAGCTTATGGGGAATATTATCTAGTGAGCTAGTTAGGCTAAGCTGATGCAGCTGTAGGTAGAGGTTCCTTAGCTGTTTTGACACTTGACAGCTTTGTCAACTTGGGCATCAAAATGATACCCGAATAAACTAATGAAATGACGTGGTGCTATTAGAAGTACTTTATCGATAATATAATGCTTATAGAAGATGCAAGCAAATTGAATGGCATAATGCCAAAAAATCCGTCATGTACGTGATATACCATCCCATTTCATCTCGTGGTAGAGCCTGGTGGATTTGTGGAGAAGACGGCACGCAACGCGGGACCACATTACTTAGGAACGTCATCTTCAAGCAATCGGCCCGCTTATGGCGTCGGCTACTGACATGTTCTTACAGGGGGGGGGGGGGGGGTTGGCATAAATGGCTAGAACATCAGGCTGGCTGGGACGGTGAGAACATGAGTGCAGATGATTCTGTTGGTATTTGTGGGAATGGTGGGTTGGAGAATGGCTGTTTGCGGGGGTGAAGTGTGGTTGGCATGCAGGGACGACAGGAAAGGCACGGGAGTGTGGTTGCACGGTGGCAAGTTGGTGTGAGTTGGGGTTATGAGGGTTTGATATGGTTAGACCATGAGATGGGGGTGGTGATCTTTGGGACCAACGACAAGAGCTTGATATGGCATGTGGCTGTTAAAACAAGAGAAGAGACCATCAAGCTATCGTAATCACAAACGGTAGAGCTCTATTGCACTGCTATCGTAAATCAAGCTAGATCCCATAGACACGTCATAGCTTCACCTCAAAAGGTCCCTTCATCAAAAGTCAACTGATTCAGTTGTCTCGTTTCCGGCTCCAACACAATCAGCTCAACACTTTGCGCAATCCCAGCCCTTTGACCTCTTTGCGGCCCTCAGCCGTGAGAATCTAACCGGTGGCAAATGAAAACAGGGCCGCCTAGAGACAAGAACGGCCAAAAACCACCAAAACAACAAACATTGGCGTTTGCATACGGGCGTGATGATGACGGGCGGTTGCAAAATAGGTAATTAGGGAGTGCGGATAGAGTGTTAGCGTGGTACTTTGGCTACAGGTGGGGACTAGGCGTATTGGAAAGGAAGGTACCGTGGAAACGAATTGTGGGGCAAATAGCTTATAGGTTCCCAAAACGGAAATATGGGTTGGTGATGATGAGAGCTATCGATGACGACGACGGTGATGGTTTTGCGAGATTAAAGAGTTGACAGACAGAAAATTTCTATAAAAGATGTACGACTGTCCCACCGAGAGACTGTCGAAGCTCAGGAACTTGTCTTGCTCTTTATCAAACTTTTTCTGATGATATTGGCCGCCCACCAGTATCATCATACACAATCTTATCGACCATAACCCAATTTCGTTGTCTTGCCTGACTGAACTATTGCTATAGTCTTTCGGATATTACCGTTAATCATTATTATAACTTTCTTATTTTGTTTGCTCATATCTTGCTTCCATCTCTTTCTATCGTGCTCTTCACGTCAATCCCGCCCAGATTCACATGAGGAAGTCACCTACCCACATATAATAACTTCTGAAAAAAAGTAAACGGCAACTGCCTTATCAGTTAACATAAACAATCCACTGGAAGAATCTGCCCACCATGGCTTCCACCATTAAGAACGCCCTCAACATGGGCTCCAAGAACGCTTCCTCTGACATCAACACCAACACTGTTCACAATCAATCATCCACTATTAACAACGACCGCATCGTTAACCCTTCATCTTCTACCAACACCAACTCTGCTCCTCGCACCTACGCAGACCAATCATACGCTACAGATTCGACTTATCCCAATATCCATAACCTCACCACTGGTACTTCCCAGCATTACCGTGGTATCTCGACCTCTTCGGCTGATCATATGGTCCTTTCGAGTCAGACCGGAAACCGCCGTACCTCTGACCCCATCGATAACACCTCCCCCTCTTCTTCGGATTCAACCGTTCCCACCCGCAACACCACTTCCAACATGGGGATGGGTGGCGGCCAGGGATTTGCCACCAAGACCCTTCGGGGCAACCAGGACTCCGGCCTGTCTTCCTCTCGCGGAACTCAAGCGGCTGGTCGTTCCCACCACGGTGTTGATCTGAGCAGCCCGTTTGAAACTCCTCTCCCCTACGATCAAAACCCGAGTGCCCCTTTGGCTGATCGCTTTGAAGGTAAGTTTGCTATAATCATCATCATTGCCAATCTTGACAGTCACTAACTGATCCTCCGACAACAGCCTACCGTGAGGTTCTGCAGGAATTTAACCGTTACCTTTCGGAACTCCAAGATAAACTCAATGCCCAAGCCAAAGGCCACAAGAAGCTATCTGATGCTGCCAACAAGTTTTCTTTCCCTGAGTCGTTTCTGAAGCAGGGTGGCCTTTGCCAGGGTATGCAGGCTCTCAAGCTTAGTGACCAGAAGGCTGCCGATGAGGCTGAGAAAGATGTCGGCCACATCAGCGATATCAGATCCGCTCTGAGCACTCTGCGCAATGAGCTGGCTACCAAGATCAAGGAGATTCGTAGCCTTGATTCTGACTTCAAATCGACCATGACGCGCGAGCTTGATAGCACCAAAAAGGCTGTCGCCAAGCTGAACGAAGCCCTTAGCAAGGTCTCGGAGCCTGGCAACAGCCCTGCGGCTACGGATGACCCATACTTGCTCCGTCACTCTACTGATCGCCAGCTCGAGAAGCAGATTAAGGAAGAAAAGTACTTGCACACTGCCCACAAGCAGTTGGAGGAAACGGGTGTTGATCTAGAGCGTGTCGTCGTGTACGAGCTCCAGAAGACCTTCCGAGCTCTCGCTGGCTTCCGTGAGCGTGAGAGTACCATTGCAACTGAAACTGCTCGCGACCTTCGGAATGGCGTCGTTCAGATTCCTAGTGATGTCGAGTGGAACAACTGGATCAAGACCCAGGGAGGTTCTGATCTTTTCTTGCACAATGTGCCGACCCGTTCGCTGGCCGATATTAACTATCCTGGTCGTGATCACCCGAGCTGCACCAAGATCCGCGAAGGTCAGCTCGAACGCAAGGGCAAGTACCTCAAGAGCTTCTCGCCTGGTTACTATGTCCTGACCAAGACTCACCTGCACGAGTTCAAGGCTCTTGATGCCCCCACGGCAGTCATGTCTCTTTATCTTCCAGAGCAGTCTCTGGGCTCGCATTCGACCAGCGGCGGTGAGAACAACAAGTTTATCCTCAAGGGCAAGCAGGCTGGTGGCATGCACACTAGCCGCAGCTGGATCTTCCGGGCCAAGACGTGCGATGACATGCTGAAGTGGTACAATGACATCAAGCTGCTGGTTGAGCCTAGATCACACCACACTGGTGCTCTTGCTACCGGTGCCGGTGCCGGTGCCGGTGTCGGTGCCGTTGCTGGTGCAGCTGGTGTAGCCACTACTTTGAAGCGTCATGAGAGAGCTGGCAGCGATAGCAGCGATGCTAACGAGCTTAATGATCGTGATGAACAGCCTTGGACTGGCATTGGCGCCGAGGACGCTTCTCACGTCATTGCTGATGCACCCGCCGCCAACGTTGCAGGCCAACAGAGCCGTGATGTGTCTGGCTACGCTCCTACTTCTCAGGAGCAGCACTCGGTCTATGCTCCCACCGATCACGCCACTCAGCATACCCAGCCTACCGGCGGCAACTACGAGACCACTAACTTTGCTTACCCCGTTGCTGGCGCTGCCGGCGCTGGTTATGCCGCTCATGAGTACCGGACCTACCACGAAAAACAACAGCAACCTCTGCAGTATGCCCAGGCACAGCCTTCGGCTTCTGCTCAGCAGTGGACTCCCAACCAGGCTTCTGGCACCACTCAGAGCGAGCTTAAACCTTACCATCCCAACCTGATCTCCGATAGATCCGATCATCAGGGTGCTCGTCTTGCCGGCCCCACTATTGCTGAGGCCACCACTGCTGCCGCCAGTGCTACTGCCGCCGGTGCCGGCACAGGAGCTGCTGTTTCTAGTCACCACCAGGCTAAGGATCGTCAGTTGAGCGATCAGCAACACAGCGACCTCAAGGCCCGTGGCTTCAGCCCCAATACCAGCCAGCAGCCGGCTACTCAGCATTCTGCCCACCAACTTGCTTCAAATGATGGCACCTACTCTTTGGAGAAGTGGGATGCTGGTGTTCCTCAGAATGTTACTGACGGTTCATCCAATCTTGATGTCCCTCTAACTAGTGACCGCGCTTCCAATTGGTCTACCGATGAGATCCGTCCTACGAGCAGCAGCGGCCCAACCTCGCTTCGTACTGATACTCCAGCTAGCAAGGCTAAGATGCCCATTGGAATTGCTGGTGCGGGTGTGGCTGGCGCTGCCGGAGCCGCGGCCATGGCTCATTACAAAAAGCCCAAGGCTGCTGAGACCTCGTCGGCCCAGACGATGGAGTCGCCCTTGGCTGCCGCGGCTGCCACAAACGCATACAAGACCACTGGCGCTGAAGGTGGCGTCTGGAACCCACTGTCTTTGGGTGCTAAACAGCGCAAGCCCTCAATTCCGGAGGGCAGCGAAGTCTCGCAGGCGTACAGGCAGCAACACCCCTCGACCTACGGTACTGCTGCTAGTCACTCCGTATCTACTGATGCCGCTGGACTTCCTCACCAGATTCAGGCTGCTACCACTGCCTTTGGCAGTACTTGTGGTCACCCGGGGTCTACTGATGATGCTGGTCTTCCTGGCGCGTTCCTCTCTACCGAGGGGACCCCTGAGTCTCGCAAGCACACCGGTTATGGCACTGCTGCGGCTGCCACTGTCGCCGGTGCCGGTGCCGGTGCCGGTGCCGGTGCCGGTCTCGCTGCCCACAAACTCTCCAAGAATAGTGCTGCCAAGCAGGCTGAGGAGTCTATGAAAGAGGACCAGTACCGTCTGCCTACTACGGCCCCGATATTTACCGAGGCCACTACTTCTGGTGCCACTGGTGCCCCACTTGTTGGTACTGGCCGCTCTAGTCTGACTGATCCTTCAAAGCACGCTTCAGCCGCACAGCCTTCCAGAACAACTGCTACTTCTAATTCGGACAAGTATGGTACCCAAACTCATTCCAAGACCCCTACAGGTGACAAGGCCCACCGTGAGTCTTCGAGTAGTGGTTCTGGTATTCTCGGAACTGTCATGGGAGCTGTTGGTCTTGGTGGTGCTGCGGCTGCCAATTCTGGAAGCACCGACAACAATGAGAAGCCTACGACCAAGGATCGCGAGATGATGAATGAGTCTGGCACTTCTGGTCGCCCCAACTTCCACTCCCGGACTTCCTCAGAGGCTCTTCCGGTGGTTGGTAAGAATGAAAAAGGCCATTCTTACGGCGAGAAAATTCTTGGTGTATCTAGCAACAGCGGTTTGGCGCATACCGGCACCTCTTCGCTTAGCGGTGGTTCTTCGGGCCCTATGCCTTCCGAAATCGGCGGACCCAACCCCCATGCCGATTCTGGCAATGCGGGTCCTCAAATTGACTCTACCAAGGGCATGTTGGATGTTAATCCCAATGAGCCCCATGTGCTTGGCCAGGAGCGTCCCAAGGCTTGGAGCATGGTTGCAGCCGCCGAGAAAGATCTTCGGGCTAAGGGTGAACTTCCAACTGATAACCCAACTTCGGCTGGACCGGTCAACACAACTGTCAAACAGAGACGTGGCAGCGCGACGTTTGTGTCACAGAAGCGTCATGATAGCGTCCACTACCAAGTCACATCGACGCCCGGTCAGTTGATTCCCACTCAGGAGAGCCATCGTCACACTCTTTCCCAGGCTTCGGGCACCACTGCCGGCCACACCAAAACCCCCAGTTCCGGTACTTTTGATTCGAGCCAGAAGCACGGATACAAGACCTCGGACGAGAGTCAGGCTTCTAGTGGAAGTATGCTTGGAGGTATTGGCGCCACTGTTGCCGGAGCCGCCACCGCGGCCGCTGCTGCGGTTGGTCTGACTGGCCACGAGGAATCCAAGGACGCTTCTGCCCAGCATGGCACATCTGCTCCGTCGGCTACCCCTACTGACACTTTCTCAAAAACTCGCGATCCTCATATGGGTACCTATGGCGAGGCTATGACTGAGGATCCTGCATCCAAGGCATATCCGGGCTTCAGTGCCACGCATGACATCAAGACTCCTACTGTGGCTGCGGCGTCGTCTACTGCTGCTCAGCCCAGTGGCAATGCCCATCACAAGAAGTCTGATGGCTTTGAAGACTTTGGGGTTACTGGCCCGAGCTATGCCGAGGAGAGAATTCGCGATGATCCTCTGTACATGTATTCACCCACTCACGGTCTCCCTGTGATCCCTGGTCGTGAGTCGGAGGATGAGCGTCTCAACCAGAAAGTGCTTGCTATCGAAGAGGCGCGCCGCGAGCGTGCTGGAAACCAGGAGAACTCGTCATCGGTCTCGTCTTCGGATTACGAAGGAGTAGGTGGTATCTCCACTGGTAGTCAGAGCAAGTCACTTGGCTCCAATGTTGGCGAAATGTTTGCGGGTGCGGCGGCGGCCACGGGGGTCGGTGCAGCTGCTGTCAGTGGTAGCAAGGCTTCTCGCAAGGAGAAAAGGAAGGAAAAGAAGAAGGCCCTGAAGGCCGAGCGCAAGGCAATGAAGCAATCTAGCAAGGAGGATCTTGCTGGCTCTAGCTCTTCGGCTGTTCCGGCTGCGGCGATCCCCACTGTGCCTGTTGGTGGTGCCGGTATGGCTACTCACACTCCTGTCACCACTGGATCTACGGTGACTTCTGACAAGTATGGCGCTGGTGTTTCTATTGCAACCACTGCTTCTAGTGCAGGTGTCGGTGCCGCTACCGGTAAGACTTGCAAGTCTACCATGGACACTGTTCATGAGCCTAAGCCCACTTTTACGGCTACGACTGCTGGGCCCTCGACCGGGACTGGCTACTACGTGACTCCTTCAACGACATCTCGTCTTGACAACCAACCTTGTCAAGCTGAGTGTGAATTCAGCAAAGCTGGTGATTACCCTTCGACCGCTGCTCACTCGACTGGTGCCGATTCTGAGGTCCAAACTTCCCATGATCATTCAGCCTCAGGTACCGGTATCGGTGCTACTATTGCCAGTGCCATTGGTGCCGGCGCTGCTGCCCTCGGCCTGACTAGCAGCCATGACGACAAGGGCAAGGACAAGGTTGACAAGGAGTACTCTAGCTCGGTGTCATCTGGTAGTGACTACGGTGATGCTGCCTCGACTACCGATGCGTGGACTCCGGCTGACAAGAAGGGTACCAAGTCCTACGCTGATGATACCAAGCACTGCAACATTCTGGAAACGGGTGCCGGTACTGCTGCTGGCTCTAATGCGGGTGCGGCACTCGGTAAGGGTCTTTCTTCGGAGAACGACGGCTCGTACCGCATGAAGGGTGGCGACGTGTCCAAGAAGGCTGAGCGTGTTGAGGTTCCCTCGGGTGTCTCATCTACTCACGTGTACCCAGTACAGACGGAGACTACAGGGTTTGACAACACTGGTTACCATATGAAGTCTGGTGAACTTGACCATCCCCAGGACAAGATAACCGCCGGGTCTTCCAGTGCCGGTGCCCGTGGCGATTGGGGTAAGACATTGGAGGGTTCGCATAGCAGTCACCATTTCGGTACTGCTGCTGCAGCTGGTATTGGCGGTACAGCTCTCGGTGGTGCGGCTATTCATCAGCACCAAAAGGCAGCAGCGACCAGGGATGACAGCGGACTTTCGGAGGAATGGTCTGGTCCTTGGAACAAGAGCACGAAGGAGTCAGCTTCTACAGCTGCTAAGAACCCTACTGTACTTGCTCCCGGTGGTGCTCTCCGCACTACGTACCCCCACTCTGGCGAGAAGAAGAGCCTGAAGGAGGAGCTTCAGAACAAGGTTCACGATAAAGAGGCGCATGGGTACCGGCAGGGCACCGAGGTGAAGACTAGTCTGGGCCACAACTCGGAGTCGCGGTCAATCTCCGGTGCGGCTAGTGATGGTGCGACAGCTGGTGTTGTAGGTGTTGCGGGTGCTGCGGGTACTGGCTACGGTTCTTCTACAGGTCGTCAGACCAACTCTGCTCTTGGTGGTCCTACCTTTTTTGCCAATGAATCAGCCAATCCTTCTACTCAGGTGCACGACTCCTCTGCTTGCCCTGAGACTGGCCCTATTGCTACGACTGGTATCCGCAAGGTCTCTATTCCCACTGTGACTGAGGGCACTCAGTCATACGGTCATCACCAGCATCACAGTACCGATCCGTCCCACTACACAATGACTGGGACTCATGGAGCGTCGCGCGGTGAGACTACTGATCCGGCTACCATGACGTCGCATTCAGGTTTCGGGACTGGTCAGCCCAGTGATATGACTGGTACCTCTGGTCCTGTTCCGCACATGCCGCATCTCCATCACGATCATGGTCGTGAGGAGGTTAGTTCATCGGCTGGTGTTGCCGGTATGTCATCGGCGATTGGCGGTGCCACATCTGGAGGTGCATCGTCAAAGTACGGCCCTACTGATGGAGCTCCCCCGGCCAAGGAAGGCTCGAGCACTAGCCCTACTGGAGGCTACGTTCCGCCGCGTAAGAACTCTACGGGAATGAGCAAGAAGTTGAAGAATATGTTTAGTCGCAAGAGCAAGAAGGACGTGGATGAAGAAGTTCCGGGTGCATATCCTCGTTCGGAGTGAGGTGGATTATTGTTTTAGTGAGGGAGTGATTAAGAGTCTGTGTGCTGATTAGTAATTTTTTGGTTTTGGGCTATTGTTTTTCTTATTTGAGCGGAATTAGTGGATTATTTTTTGTTTTTGTTTGGTTTTTATTTGAGGTCGTTCCAAGTAACATGGTATTAGTCGTCGGGGGTCGTATCTGCGGCTTGGGCAGGTTTGCAGGTTAAGATGGGCTTTCCGATGGCTATGTTAAGCGATGTAACGAGTATTCGAGAATGTATATTTTATTTCATTGTATTCTTGATTTGGGTGATGAAGTTGTGTGTATGTATGTGTGTATGTATGTGTATGTGTGTGTGTGTGTGTGTCCGTATAAATCCGTCTTTGTCCGGTATGTTGATTGTGCAAGTACAAGGTACTATGTACGATGACGATATTGCAGCCCTTGATGGAGTGTTGGTGAGAATCGATAGCCGATGAAATCGGGTGAGTATTTTCACAAGATTGTACAAGTAAAGATAATGAATAGTCTGTAGGTAGGAGGAAATTGAAATGAAAGTGTTTGATGGGAGAGATTGGTGGGCGAGCGGGTGTTTTTGGGGTGAGAATTGGGCGGGGAGTTTATGGTGTTGGCGGGGTAGTGGCTAGGGGCGGCGGGAGGAAAAAGATGGGCAAGGGGAGGAGGGGGGG
>MKGJ01000280.1:0-20387 GCA_002018255.1 Bretziella fagacearum | reverse complement strand
CCCCCCCCAAAAATACCTTTTTTAATTGGCCTTGCATGAAGCTAGGAACCCAATTCATCCGCTCCACGCCACAGCCAAGAACCTAACAAATAATAAAACAGATACTTCAAAACTTTTGATGCCGGCAGCTTCCGTTGAACGCTGTTAAACAACTCGACTGGATCCGAGTGGAAGAGAACGATTATCCAACCGTGAGGTTCTATCGTCTAACAAACCGAGCAAGTGTGTAAAGATAAATGCAGAAGAAACAAAGGAAGCGAATGTCGAAAAAAAAAAAAAAAAGAAATACTAAAACGCTCAAGAAAAAGACATACAAAAGACTTGAAACTTCAAAAAAGGAAGGGGAAAAATAGAAACACATGACTCAAGTCATGATTAATCCAACAGCCTGGGAGTTTACCGCACGAGAGAGCCATCGACTCCGCCCACTTCTCCCGTTAACTCCCAGTCCATGTTCGAGTCATACTGAACCTCCCGGGCTGGCTTCTTCACACGCTTGTGTGTAGCAAAGACCTCCTGAAACTTGATTGAGCTATCTGTAGATGCAATCATAATGCATCCTTCCGACGTCACATCTTCTCCATCGGGATGCGTCCGTGTTGGCACCAATGGACACGGGATAGCATGCAGAACTCGATGGTCGCCGTTCTACGGCACAGACATAACTTCTCGGCAATCCGGCCAGCTGTAAACCACTATCCGCCGGCCATGCTCCGGGACTGCATACCCCATGGTTGCTACAATCTCGCGCCGTTCGGTGGACCAAATCAGTGATGTGACCTGCGCGGCAACACAAATAGACGCCAACTGCTCACCAGTGTTGACGTTGAAAAACCGAATGCATCGGTCAGAAGATCCTCCTCCAGTTGCCACCAGGTTTGCCTGCCATGGACAAAATGCAATGGCTTTGACAGCAGCGTTGTGGCGCCACACGTGCTTGGGGAAACGAGTTCTGACGTTGATATTCTGCTCAATGACTTCTGACACCCGTGGAATCTTGGTTTTAGGTGTAGCATCTTCCTTGAGAGTGTGCCGACATTGGGATATCAAAGGCAGCCTGTTAGACATAGCGGGCGCAACTGCCACTACCCCATAACTACCGGAAATAAAAGATGACAGTTCAAAGAGGGTGCATGTGTTGTCATTGCTCCCAACCGCAAACATGGTGCCGTCCTTGTTCCATGATAGACCGCAGATTTGCTCGGCGTTTACAAAACACCACGCCAACAGTTTGATTGATCCACAGAACTTCAAACCATGTCTGGGAGTAGTGGGCCACTCTATCGAGTAGGCGGCAACCGTGCCTCGTTCATCACCGACCAACAGGGTTTCGGTATCGACTACAGTAGTCAGAGTCCGAGGGTTCCATGAAAGACGTCTGTAGGTACGAGGACAAAACTTGAGGCACGAGATGCGCGCTTCAAACTTTTGCTTGTATCTCGCAACATTGGGCCTCTGGAAGTTGGCACGAAGTACATCGTCAAGACTCTCCAAGGCTAGAAGACCGTTAGAATCTGCATATGCTAGAATGTTGCGATTGCCCTGTTGGGATGAGAAATCCATGGCTGAGATCCAAGTAGGACACTCGGCGTTACCGCTACCCGTAAGAGAGATGACGCCACCTATAGCGGACCATCCGTAGATTTCGCTGCCGAGACTAACGGCGAGCAAATTGTACTTGAAGTTCCATGCGAGAAGCGAGCAGTAGAAATCATCACGAAGGCCGTGGCCGTTGAGAGTCCTACATATTACCAACATGTTAGAGCAATTTGTTCGAGCGAGGTGAGTGGGATGATCACCATTGATGAAAAGAGTACTTACTTGTATGGGGGAACAGGCTCCCGGGTATAGTGCTTGATTCGCTTGGCTAGATGAAAAGAGGGTTGTTAGTAACTGCCTATCTTCAGATTGGTCTTCAGGCTCCTGCTCAAACCACCTGTATTTGCACATCTTCAAATAAGGCTATCACTGCCTGCCGCTGCCTACCGCTGCTTGTGGGTTTCCATGCTGATTTCTCTATCCAAATATATGAAAAAACCGAAAAAATATAATGCCAGCATAGACCCCATCAAAGAAGTCAGAATGGAACCATCGTTGAAGTCCAGCTTCATCTACACCATGACGAATCAAAATCACCAAACTTACTAATAGCATCGTTCTTCCACTCCGAACCCGTCCAAATGGTACGGTTGCTGTGGTTATCGTTAACGAGACCAGAGTCAAAGCGGTTTCCTTCCTGGCGAACGCTAATCTCGGGATTGCTGACTGGCAGGATGCGTTGAGTGATATCGAGTTCCATCGCCGCCGCAAGACGATTCACATACATGTCGTCTTCTTCGGCGGCAACAGGATCGCTCAACCAAGAGGCGTTGTAGGCAGGGATATTGGAGGGATTGTTGAGTTCTGAATCCTCTTCTTCTTCTTCAGCAAGAAAGGCATCAACGCCACCGATGCTCCAAATGTTTCCAGGGCTCATAGGGCGTCTAGGAAGATCAGGGAACGGCATGAATGCATCTGAAGCTATAGTCACCAGTTAGCCATTAGAGCCTAGCAAAAAAAAAAAAAAAAGGAACAAATGGACTTACCAACGTTCTGACGACGATGCGCATCACTCTCCAAGAATTGCTGGTTTGTGGGCATGAATGCATCCATCGATGCAAGGTTATGACGGTTGTAGCGTTCATTAGCAGTTAACTTGTTCACAGGCTTGGTGGTACGAAACCGCTCAGCCAGTGACGAGGTGGGACTACGGTACGTCAGAAACCGATCAGGCAGATTACGCGAACCTATCTGAAAAGGCGTCTTGCGCTTGGGGGACGAGAAAAAGGCCGTCGGGAGTCCACAACCCCGCGGGGTCTGAGGGGTCGGTGTAGCAGGAACTGCCCCAGTATGCTCAAACTGAGGGGTGGGCAAGACAGAAACTTCGGTTGTGTTTTGGTTCTTGCGGCCTAGTGGGGTCGAAGCCTGGCTCAGGGGAGTCTGTGCGATGTTCTTAGACGAGCTGGAGTGGTTCTTCGAGATCCGCTTTCTAATGCGTCTACTCGATGGGGTTGGGGTTGGAAGAACCGGAGTGGGAGAGGGCAAGTTCTCTTTCCATCCTTGATCAGAGCTTTGACTACGACGGATAGATGACCGCAGGGTCCGTGACGTTGTGGGTGGCGTAGGCGCCATGGTTGTCGTGACGATCTTGAGTCGTAATAACGTAAAAGATTCGCCAAACGATGGTGATAATAAATGAAGTTATGTGAATACCAGGTTCTCTGGTTTGATTGGGGGTTGAACTGGGATGCTCCGTAGAGGCTCACAATCTGCAATTTGGCATTGTTAGAGTGTTGTTAGCGAGAAGGGATGGATCAAGATGAGAAGTAACATACCTCGCAATGAATGATTAATGCTGATGTCAACCAGAGAACGATCGTATCTTGAAAATTCAAACTGGAAGTTTGGAATGAAGTGGTGATGATGTCGACTGAATGCCAAAAGACGACGATACCTGCTGATCTGGAAGCAAGTCCGAGAGAAAAAGAATCGTAAGCCAATGGCCAGGCCGAGAATCGGAAAAGTCAGAGCGCCTGGAACCTATCGTGGCTCTTGGCAAAAGTTCTCGACCGAAAATGACGAATAATTTGACACCACCGTGATGGAGGAGAGAAAGAGAAGAAGAAAAAGGAAGAGGATAAGAGAACGGAAAAGGGGACGGAAAAGAAGCAGAAAGTGGGAGACACTGTGGGTATCCCCAATTTTGAACAAGAGCTTCTCAAAATGGAAAGCTCACATTGAGGAAGGCCTAAAAACTTTTCATTGCCTTTTCAAAGGCAGCCACTGAATTAACATCACGATGCAGCTTGATATTACAGGCAAGCCTCTAGTGTAACCTGGAACTTTACCAAAGTTGGCCATATTTGGTTGTAAAAGGTAAAAGACATATGAAGAAAAGAAAACCTGAAAAAGAAAAATGAAAAAAAAAAACTAGCACTGGGAGACCAACACCATAGAGTCGGGAAAGATGTTTAAAAGCTATACGTACTGATATGATTTTACTTTCGAACCAGAGCCAGAACAAGTACAATAATGATGGTTATTTCCTATTTGGGGTATTGTGCAAGGATAACTGGAAATGCTGCTAAGCCAATTATGTACCCCGATCCTTGCTTATTCTTTTAGATTATGCATATAAAGCCATTATATTCCTGTAACGAGGTTATCGTCTTACAAAGAACAATGTCGTCAGCCAGCAGGTCTAGACCACCGGGACTCATGACATCGTAACAAATGGTACAGATCAGTTTTATGCATTGGTCGCATATAGCTAACAAGGCTTTAGAAGCCTTTCACATTTTCAGCTAATGTTCACACCTTAATAATTCACCAACTTTTTGGATCTTACTATGCATGCATGAATCTGTACTAGTCCATGCCATCACCCAGCCTTCACCGCTTTTGGAATTCTGCCGCGCCCCCCAACAACCTTGAGCCTCAAGCTCTCCAAAGCTGCGCATCGTCAGTATAGTCGAGCGACAATCCATCTTTTGCAGCACCTAATCTGTTATTGAAATCGCACAATCAACTTATCATATATTTAGCCAAAGGAGCTGCTTTTTGCGGGTCTTTTTCTCGGGTTTAGTTACAGCGCATGTTGCGGCCTTTTTGAGAACTCTATAGGGTTCTCGGGCTGGCGGTCGCGATGCTTTCCGCATTCACTGCTCGGCCCATTATTGAGCTGAGGTCTCGAGATAAATCCAAGATCGAGAGTGTTCTTGCTTATGGTATGGTGGTTGTTTCCTCTCTGTTAGCTCAATTGCTAACTAGTTGCCGATATTTATAGGCGATCGAGTTCTAGTCGGCCTCAATACCGGCGTTCTTCGAGTCTACCGTATAAACGAGATTCCGAAACATGATACCACGGCTGGACCTTCTACCTCCTCATCTACTACTGGCGCCGAAGATGCGGTCTCATCATCCGTCCCAGATCCAAGTGTTGTGCCTCCAGCGCTGAAACAAAAACCAAGCGATCTCTTACGAGAAGTCGAGCGTTTCTCAACTCGAGCTATCGAACAACTAGCGATCATCAAGGAAGCTAACACTTTGGTGTCGCTATCAAATTACCATGTTTCTCTGTACGATCTTGCGACCTACGAACTCATGACGACTCTACAAGGCACCAAGAATGCGACATGCTTTGCCACGACATCGAATATCGTCAAGGACCCTTCGACCGGTATTCCTGAAATCATTAGTCGCCTAGCCGTTGCAGTGAAGCGGAAACTTCTTTTGTGGAACTGGCATGAAAGTGAGTTATCACCGGATGTCGTCGAAATCACCCTTCCCGAGAGCATTAGGACCATAACGTGGGCTAATGCTACGAGTTTGGTGGTCGGTATGAACTCCAATTATACACTTGTAGATGTTACAACCCAATCAGTGTCAGAGATATCCAACCCAGGGACAGCCAATGGAACTGCCGCCTCCCAGGGGCGATTTGGTGCTATGGGAACTGCCAGTATGGGATACATGGGCCTTGGTAGCTACATTTTAAAACCTTTGTCAGCCAAGCTTGCGCCTGGCGAGCTGCTGCTCGCAAAGGATATCAACACGCTATTTATAGATGAAAACGGTCAAGGGAAGCATAAAAGACAAATACCATGGCAAACGGCACCAGAATCAATCGGTTACTCGTACCCGTATCTCTTGGCTCTTCAGCCGCCGACCAAGGGGTTCCTTGAAGTCAGGAACCCGGATACTCTGTCGCTCCTCCAATTCATCAGTCTTCCTGGAGCCGCTCAACTTCATTTTCCTCCGCCTACTGTCAGCCTTGCACATGCTGGTAAGGGGTTTCACATTTCATCCGAACGTTGTATTTGGACAATGGATGCTACGGACTACGATTCGCAAGTAGCCTCACTGATCGAATCTGAACAATATGACGAAGCAGTTAGTGTGCTTGTCATGCTTGAAGATGCGTTATTGAAAGACAAAGACGGCAGTTTACGTGAAGCCAAGATGCGCAAGGCAGAGGTTCTATTCCGTCACAAGAAGTACCGTGATGCTCTAGATCTTTTCAATGAGGATGCTGTACATGCACCTCCTGAGCGTGTCTTGAAGCTGTATCCGCCTTCTATTGTTGGAGAGTATTCTGGGTGGCCGGATCTTGCATCGGATGAGTCGGAAGAAGAAAGTATCAGTGAAGAGGCCGAGTCTAGACCTAGTGGGGAAGCTATAAACGCACACCCTACTGATACTCCGGCAACTCCAAACTCTGTGGCACCAACAAATGGATCGAGACCATCAACACCCGGAACTGCTAATGGCCCAGCTGCAGCAACCGGTGGTTTTGTTCGTATGTTTATGGGCGCCAATAAGTCTTCAGATGCCGCCTCCACAAAGAGTACCTCTAGCGATATTGCAGATGCTAATGATCCAAAGGACAAGGAGAGCCCGTCAACGCCTGGTCAAAGCCAAAGGGAGAAGAAGAAGAAGCAGAAGAAGAAGAAGCACTCATATCTTCCTCTGATGCACAAGGATCTTCTGAATGCTGTACTCGAGCTCAATAGTTACCTCGCCGGGACTAGAGCTCGTCTTCAACGTGTGATTGATCCGGCTACTGGCAAACTGAAGCCCCGTGAAAAGGGTACGGCTGCTGAGCAGACTCTCAAGCGGTTATTAAGTTCTCAGTCACAGGCTGGCGCTGGTACCGTTTCAGACGCTGCTTTGGAGGAGCAATTAAAAAACACATTCATCTTGGTTGATACCACACTCTTCCGTGCGTACATGTTCAGTCGTCCGTCTCTAGCTGGATCACTGTTCCGCATCCCCAACTTCTGCGCGCCTGATGTCGTCCATGCCAAGCTCTGGGAACATAGCATGTACCATGAGCTGATCGACTTCTTCTATGGCAAGAAGCTTCATGAGCCAGCATTGAAATTGCTCAAGGAGTTTGGCGCGGGTGATAAACCTGATGAAAAAGCACCAAGTCTTCATGGCCCCCAGCGAACAATCCGTTATCTCCAGGGTCTGGGTCCAGTTCACGTGGACTTGATTTTAGAGTATGCAGAGTGGACTCTAAAGTCGGATCCGGAGGAAGCAATTGAGATTTTTGTCGGTGATACTGAAAACGCCGAGACTCTTCCTCGGGATCGGATTGTGGAATATCTCTCCAAGATTGATCCAGTTCTTGAAATTCAGTACTTGGAGCACATCATCAAGGAACTCAATGATCTTACTCCGGATTTCCATAACAGACTAGCAGAGCTCTTTGTTGATTATCTGAAGGAGTCAAAACGGGACGAGAAGTGGGAGAACATGATGAACCGATTCGTGGGGTTCCTACGTTCTAGTCGACAATATAGTCTGAGTCGGGCTTTCTCCACGATTCCTAGAGATGGTAAGTTTGTTTTGATATAAAACATGGCTGTGGACTCAGTAATATGCTAACTCTTCAATGTAGAGCCCGCTTTCTATGAAGCTCAAGCTGCGGTATTGAGTTTGATGGGCAACCACAAACAAGCCCTGGAGATTTATGCGTTCAAGATGGAAGACTATGCTAAAGCTGAAGAGTAAGTCTTTTGATTATCATACTAATTTAGCATTTCTTTCCACTAACAATCATTATTTTTCATAGATACTGTAACCAAGTTCATCGATCACAACAGTCTTCAACACGTCCCGTTTCCCGGCCCGTCTCTTCTGCTGGTCCCATTGTGATAGAAAACGAAGCCAACAAACCGACCATCTATCACACTCTCCTCTCTCTCTATATCAATCCCCCCTCCCCGTATTCTCAGAAACTCCCCCCAGCTCTTGCTCTTCTATCCCGCCACGGAGCCCGTCTTCCAGCCGAATCCACCCTTTCATTACTTCCTGAAACCCTCCCCGTTGCGGATCTTGAGGCTTATTTCCGCGGCCGCATGCGCGCATCAACCAGTCTAGTCCATGAATCCCGCATCGTTGCTGGCCTCCGGGCCGCTGAGCTGATCGGAAGTCAGAACCAGCTACTATTGGGTGATGATCTGCCCGGTGGCCAAGGTACCAAGGGACGGAATCGGAGAGTTGTAGTGACCGAAGATCGGGTGTGCGGCGTGTGTCATAAGCGATTGGGTGGTAGTGTGGTGGCGGTGACACCTGAGAGTGCGGTGATTCACTATGGTTGTTTAGGTCGGGCGAGTAATGGGGTGGGAGCGAATGTTGAGGTCAAATCAGAGAGTTTGAAGGCGTCAGGATGGGGTAGGAAGGCTGGTACAGGTGCAGCTTAGGCGTTCTTTGGGGGGTTTTAGATGTCATTTTTGTTGGTTTTTGTTGGTTTTGTTGTTGTTTTGAGGTTTTGCGTAAGCGTGTCGTTGCTATTTATTATCGGTGCTGTAATACCCCATTGTTCTTTTTGTTTTGGCGTGGGTTCGGTTTAGCAGCGAATGTCGCTGTCGATAGTTTTCAAAGAATGCATCTAGTATATATCACCAGATTACATTCACAAACCCATATGATGTGATGCGATAATCTTGCCATGATTTTCCGTTTGTCTCCAGTTGTACACGCTCACTCATCCTCCTCAACGACCTCCTCGCCATAGTTTTCCTCCTCCTTGGCATCATCGATATTCTGTCCTGAGCCGGAAGCCTTGGCGTTGTCCTCATCCATACAAGCCGTCAGCTCCTTGTTTAGGTCGTCCTGGAGAGTTGATACTGCGCTTCTGAGGGATTTGAGGTAGACGGTCTGGTCAGCAGCAGAAGTTGTGGTGGGAGCTGTGAGGGAAGTAGAAAGGGAGAAGGCCTCATTGGTGGGGGAAGTGTATAAAGCAGTAAGAGAAGGCATTTTTTGAGCAAGCAAGAGTTGGACTCTGGAAAACTTTGGAGATGATATGAGTCCATACTAAGAGCTTCACTTGATGTTCGTGATGGTGGGGCAAGCTGAGTTGAAAGACCCAATATTATAACCCTATGCACGTGTTTAAAACCCTGAACTTAAGCGAAGTCGCTAAATTGGCACAAACCTCGCAGAAACAGCAACGTAGGATCGCAGGATCACAACAAATAAGAAACTACTCAGTTATGCTTCAGGTCAGCCTTGCGCACCCAGGAGCTTCAATTTCGCAGCCTTTCAAATGCAACTGATTTTAGAAATCAAAACTCTCTTTCCTATATCATTTATGAGTATCGCCACCGCATCTTGCTTGATCTCATTCTACTACATCAACTAACTTCTCTATACTCCTCAAGTCACCAGTGACGACATCGCATTCAAGTTCCCATATATGCAGGCGCAATAGAAGCGAGCAATCGACTTGTCCATATATGTCAACAAAACGACCCACATCCAACCACCAAAACGGCGCCCAATATCTCACCCCTTCGATCCTCGGCTTTCCCACTACGCTGATGATCACGTTCCAATTGCTACGAAGCGACCCCTCATCACCCGTCTATAAATCCCCGCCAATTAACACAGCCCGATCCGATTTCATCCCCAGGATCGCCATCGCCAACTAGTACACCGGCCAAAATAAAGCATCACTTTCCACGTCTGCCGCCTTACCACTATTGGAGATTCTAGACGATCTAAAACATCAATAAACTTCACAGCAGGGACAGGCAAAACACACCTGCATATTGTCGGCACATGTAGACTAAACGCCCGCAGACTTTCAAGCACTACCCAGACACTAGCAGTAGAACTATACACCAACCACCACTGTGCTCGTCGAACAACCACCGCCTAGATATCCCCCTTGCAGTACCCTTCGAGCGTCTCGAGAAACCTAGCAGTTCCGCATAGCTACAGTGCCACTGTTCTGCGGTACGCTGCCCTATCGCTAGCCCTAAATCTCATACGAAAGATCCTCTCCCTTTCATCTTCTTTCCCGCCATGCATTCCCAGCGTCGGCCGTCCGCCTCGCAGGCTCCTGATCCGCCCGAGGAACTTACCGTCATCACCACCCGCGCCGCCTCTCTCGATTACCCACGCCCAAGTGGTCTCTACAACAGTTCATCGCAAGCGTCACCCAATCATATCAACACGCCTGTATCTGCACAACCAGCCTTTAATTTTAGCCGTCCGTCTCCTCTTGGCCGTACACCCCAAGACGGATCTCTCCTCACCTCTGGACCACCCTCAGCCCGTTCCGGTTCCTCAGCCTCAGTAAATTTCCCCAGCATCATGGGTGGAAGTGGTCATGTATCACCGCAACCCTACGGCCATAATGCCCCCGTGAACTACAAGACTGAAGGCCTCTCGACCAGTCAGCTTGCCGCCCAAACTGCCGTCTTACAACATCAAGCCTCGCATGACGGGCCCTCTCATACTATGCCTGGTCCTGTCCATTCTCGGCAACGCAGTCAAACTGTGCCGGCACCCGGTGAAGAACTTGCTGTACGGGCGAGAACAGGCCCTTTGTCACCGCCAATGCTATCGCTAACAGAGGCGTCGGCCCCCCGCGACTATAATCATGGACTCTTGGGAGCTACCGTTGCTGCTACTGCCGCCAATGCGGTCTTTCCGAGAGTCACCACGTCTGTGTTGCCTAGTTCACCCAATCCGAATATACCAGATAGTCCACACGTGACTGCACCAAGTCCGCTAACTTCCACCCCGCCTTCACCTCTGCCGCCGCAGCAGCAGCTCGAAAAGAAGGAACCGAAAAGGAAATTATTTTCACGGCCGGGGAAAATCAGTGTAAAGGATACCAAGGAACGGGCACTTCCGAGCCCAGGAAAGATTGGGAGCGCATTTAGCAGTGCGCTGCAGAGGGGAAACTACAGTACCACGAATTTGTCTACAAGCGAAGGTGCCCCGGGCAGTAGTTCAAGTCTGGCGAACTCGCTGTATGCCCATACCAACTCTAGCTCAGTGACTATTAGAGTGGCTGAAGGTGATTCTAACAAGGACAAGGAAAAGAAACATCATTTTCTATCACGACAAAAACAAAAGCTCAAGGAAGAATACCATGCGGCTTCCGGTACTACGCCCAAAAGTAGCTCAACCAGTCTCTACAACTTTCACGCCACATCACCGGCTTCGAGTACATCTGCCTTCAAAAGTCATCATGGAGCCCGCAAAGACAAGAAGAATCCCGATAGACTAGATATCAAGCTTGGAGAAGCTGATCCATCATTTGATCTGCCCCCGGCGGTCTTGGCTACTATACATGCCGATATGCAAGAGGCCAAGCTTGCATCATTAAATCAACTTGGTCTAGAGGATGCCTGGCCATACCTTCGATCCAAGATCATTGTCGTTTTCGAAGGCGAGGAAGTCCGTGTGCCTATCGAGGATCTCAACCGCATTGTTCTCTTCCATCTACAGCTTTGTATCACCCGGCGCATGCCAACGCAGCTTTTAGAGGACTTGAAAGAGCTATTTACATCAGGTTTCATGGCCTTGGATCGGGCAATGCGCAAGACTTCGGAGGATCGCACAATTCCGGAACTTGTAGAGTTTTGGATGTTTACATTCACAGTCGTTCTGCCTTATCTTCAAGCCGTCTTCCTTCCCCTGGACGTCGAGTTCTCGGGCAATGGGACTCTTGTCAGCAAAGACCAAGCCCTTGAGTTCTGGGGTGCTGTGGCCGCTGTTCACGAAGGCCGTGATATGCCTGTTATAGCGCCACTCAATATCCGTGGCCTCGTCCTAACAGCCTATAGAGACATTGTCGTGCTGCCTCGCTATGAAACCCTCAAGACCATATTTTCCCGTTTGTCTCTAGAATTCCTACCAGCTAGTTTGGCAAATATGGCTCTAGCCTCGCCTCCTCCGGAAGCTTCCAACATCAACATCTCGGCTAGTCCCAGCGAAAGCTATGCATCTATTGGTCGCCCTGGTACTGCGGCTTCTATGCCCCTTGGAGGCATTGATGCTCAGTTTGGGAGCTTCAACAGCGCAGGAAGCACACTGCCCAATGATATGGGTGGTCACGGCAACACGGGGAGTAGCAGCGTGCAAGGAACATCGGTCGGGACGCGCTCGCGGGCCATCTCTAATGTCTCGTACGGGAGTAACATGTCGGATAGTGTCTTCCGGCCGTTCACGCCGTCAAGTTTACATATCAACATATCGAATACTCTTGGTGCAGGTGTGTCAGTGCTGGGTGTGGCTCAGTCGTTAAGTACGAGTATGATTAACCTTTGCTCAACAAACGGCGAGCGCGGCGGTGCGATGAGTGTGACGAGTTTAGGGTCGGTGAGGGAAGTGAGGGAGCAGAATGTGGAGGATTCTAAGCAGGTGACGGAGTTGGTGGGACGGATGTTACAGTGTATGAGTGTGTTGTCTAGTGTAGGAGTTGGGGGGACAGCGGCGAGAGATGAGGGCAGTGAGAAGATGAGGGAGTTGTCGAGATTGTTGAAGTTGAATTGGTTGGGTAGAGGACGCACGGGGAGGAATCGGAGAGGGATGGTGGGGGGGAGAGTTAGGAGGGGAGCGGGAACTGAGGCGATGGCGATGGCGATGGCGATGTAATGGGAGACATGTCATGGCATTTGTGATAATTTATGAGATTATAGACAAAATTTAAAAGTCCAAGGTGAAATAGTATACATCAATGGAAAATCGGTATAGTGGGATGACTAACAAAATAAAGGACTAGGATGGCACATGGACAATATCATATTACATCACGTGAATGTTTTACAAGGTTCAAATTAAGCGAGTAAAATTTTAGATTTTTGTGAAAAGTTTTTTATTTTACGGAAAATTATCAAGCTAGATTTATTCCAAAAACCTGTATTTGCACTTCAGTTAGCAAGATGCCACACCATCAAAAATGAATATAGTGCAAAAATAAATAAGGGTTTGCGTTCAATCAGACAGCCACTTTGGAAGGAGAGAATAAAACTTCATGCGTCCCAAGTTAGGCTCTTAGGGAATCGAGTGGAAACTGCGAATGTGCGTGGAAACTTCATCATAGAGACGCGGGGAGAGATGTTGTGTTGAGGGTAGGAAAGGTTGAAAAGCATACCATTTAATGATGTCGACGAGGCAGATCGCTGCAGGTTAGTCCAAGATATTTGAGTTTATTCTGTAATTCTAATATCAGTTAGAAAATGAGCTCCACGAGTCAATGTAATAATACACAGTTGATTATCCAGAGATAGCAAGAAACTTGTGTTCGATAACTCAGACACAATTACTGGCAAGTAACAGGCCCAACTGCGATGAAGGACCCGAAAGACAAGATTTCCTCATGGACGAATCGGCTGGGAAAAGAAGACTAAACTTGAATGTCATCATCGAAGATGAACCGCCCGATTGGTTAGCTGTGACAGGCTTCTATCACATTACCATGGGGTAAACAAGTGTCTTGGTGTCTCTGGATTGACTGATTTGGATATGTTGTTGTAGGAAACTTGCCAATTGGTTCGTCGGCAGGCTTGTCGTCTGGTGACAGGCCGGAAGGTCTTTGGGTAGAAGACCAACGACCGGTATCGATTCTCGCTCTTGTTTTTTTTTTCAACAAAAAAGAGCCCAGACGAAGTGACAGTAACTCAGTAAAGAACACCGTCTCGACCAAAAAAAAAAACCGGACTTTGAATTCTCTATAGAGATTGTTTCAAGAATTGTGATGGAGAGATGAAGGAGAAGGAGAAACATTTACTTTGATAAGAGTTGAAATTTTTCATTATTTATAGTTGTTATACAGTGTGTATCGTCTGTTGATTGTGGAGCGCACTGTTTCATTTTACAGTGTGGAGCATCACGTGTGGAGACGTTGTTTTGGGCTCGATAGAGCACCGGCTGGAGGCGTGAGAAACGCGTTAGCACGTGAGAAAAGTGGGGATTCTGAAGATTTTGGTCTGTTAAGATGCCGAAGGGTGAGGTTGTAGAATGTTGTTGGCGATGAGGACGAAAAATGGTGGTAGAATATGCAATTGAAGTTTGTTTGGACCGACGCACGGGGAGAAGTAGTCTGAAAAAAAGATATGAAATTAAAAAAATAACAAAGAACCAAATGATATAGGGTTAGACAATGGTATGCCAACCCTAGCGATTGATATTTGCAAGTACCAACAAATCATTAACCTACCTTGAATAACACCTCAACACCTTAATCCTATGCCTGATGCTACGCCACCAAACCCTAACATATGCACATCCATCCTTAACCGGGAGCGGGGTGGTATTAGCCCCGCTTTTGACTTTGTGATACTTCAACATGATTGGGCCAGCCACTTTGTCGAAACAATAAAAAACTTCACCGCCTACTTAAAGAAGATGTGATTGGGAAACGCAAAATGCTTGTCTCGTGGCGCGTTGGGTGGTGATGATGAGAAAGAGGGAGGGCTTGAATTGGAAATTTGTTAGACGAGGAGAGGGGGGGGGTCATGTGAATACATGGGAGATAGATCGTCGCGATGGTTGCTGGCGTTGGTATGTCGATGTAGCCATTGTTGTTATTTTTTTTTTTTTTCGTTGGGAGGTTAAGTCAGAAAGCCAGAGGGAGAGGTAACTATTGGATTTTAATGTGATGTTGGGGGGATACATATCTGTGATAATAAAAGTTGGGACCCTAAGCTCTATAACCTTGCTCTGTCTCGCATGGCACATTCACCGATGAGCTGCCATCTCGGCCACCTGCCATACTGTATCGAACAGCGCCTGTTTAGTTCCCGTCCTGACCCGTGTCCCTTTCTGCTGGGAGATCTCAAACTATGCTTTCCGTATTAAAAATGCGTAAAGTTTCCCAAATCTGCTTAGTGGGCTGCCATTGCTAGTGAGAATTTCTGGTAACTTGCATGAATTTGCATATTGCACAAGGAGATATAGAATAAATATTACCAATCTACCCGTATTTGCAAGTAACTAGTGGCAACATGAGGAAGTAAAAGAAGATGAATCTGAATAGAGAAGCCCCTGTCGAAAAGACCTGCCTAGTCAACATCTTGTCAGGCCTTGAGGGACTTGGGGGGGAGGGGAGGGGAGGAAGGGAGCGGGCACGCGCGGCAGTTGGGTGAGCCAGTGAGGAGCGCGGATGGAAAACTACCTACAGGGGAGCAGGATTGCATGGAACCTGATGAGTGATGAGAGGATTAGAGATTCCGCCGGAGAGCTGGAACACCCTGAGGAGGAGGGGAGGGGGGATAGAACGGGTTGGTTTGAGGGGCTATATATATATATATTCAAAGATGAGTGGGTGATGATGGTCTAGATGGTTCTTTGACAAAATGAAGGGGTTTGGCTTTTGAGGTTGACAAGATATTGTATTTGAAGTGACACGTGGCTACGAAAAAAAGAAGATGTTTGGCAGGCTTTTGCTTGCCAAAGTTCCCACTAACCATCAAGTCATGTGATGTGGAATTGATCAACAGCCCTAACAGGGTTATGAAGGATAAGAACAACAAAAATTGGGAAATATGCTGAAATATAATCCATGTGTGTGTGTGTGTGTGTGTGTGTGTGTGTGTATGCGTGTATCGGCCTATAATTCTTACTTATAATATCAATGACGGTGACACAACTACATACATTCTTGCAACATTCTCTTTGGAGTAAGAAAATGAGGAGATCTCCATCATCATCATCACCATCATCACCATCATCATGTGTCTTGGTCCGTTGTCGTCTGCTTTGTCACCCTTTTGGATCGCATTCCCCACTTTTCCGGCAGAAAATCAGAATTCTATTGGTTGAGTTCTCGTTTGTCCCAAATCCTACTTGCGTTGTCCTCTGTCCTCCGACTTTTTTAACTGGTGATAACCGCCAGATATCATTTGCCAAGAAAAAAGGTTTCGCTTTCAACATCCGAAAAAAAAAAAATCAAGAGAATATCATCGGGATCGTGAGTATCAATTAAGTGAATATGTATTGTTTTTTCTTCTTCCTTTTCTTGGGTAGACTTTGGCAATGAACGGGTGCTTTTCGGTTGGAAATTGGAACTAATATTTGCCCGGGGCCTCGCACTAGAAATTTCCCCGGATACCCTTGCAAGTATAACTGTCCACTGTAAATACCTTCTGAACAAGTGACCAACTAACTATGGCGATTTCTCTTCACTGAAGCTTCAACCTGCTAGCCCTGGTCCAGGCCTGTTGTAACCAATACAAGAGCACACACACGAGGCTGTGAATTTTCAAAAATCACATCTAATATATGAAACCCAACACTTCATGAAGATTGGCCTGGGAATAGGCGTGTTGATTGATGACATGCTGAGCATTTTCTTTACTTGTTCGATTTTATAGCGCACGGATTCCTAATAGTCAAATTTATTTTAATTTTGGTTTTTTTTGGGGGCGGGGGACTTTGTGGTTAATTCGCTTGGCATTCAGGTTTTTTCTACTTTTTTTTTTTTGTTGTCTTTCTTGTTTCTCTTTCTTTCCCTCATCTTCTTTGCCCTATTCAACAAATCCACTGTCTCAATTAGCACCCTATAGCCCAAGGCATTCCCTGGAAGTCAAGTGTATTTTTATTTTTTATTTTTATATTTTTTTTTCCTTCTTTCCCTATGACTTGACACGCTCATTTTCCTCATTTCCTGCAAATCCCTTGTTATTTTCTTGAATCCAAATCTCCCTTCTTCTCCGTCCCAAATTGAATTTCCCGTCGTCGCTCGTCGTTTTTCTCGTCAGCAGTTGTTGTCGCTTCTAATCCTCTTTTTCGTAATCTTTTCTTTTCTCGATTTATTATTATTATTATTATTTTTTCTGCTGTTGCGTGTGCACAACGACCGACATCTTCTTGCAACAGCGGTTGAAAAAAAAAAAAGAAAAAAAAAGAGCAACGATCGAATATTATAACGAGACCGGCACCATGAGATTCACTCATTAACTCTTTGTTTTCTTTTCTTGAATCATCCGCCATATACACTGTATTTATAATATCCGGTCGCTAAGAATTCCATCACCACGTATTCTATCGTCGGCTGGCTCTGCGATTTTCTTCAATCAGTATTGATTCCGAAATCCCCACTCTTACCGATCGATCGATCGCGCGTCGTCCCATATATCCGTTAGCTTCTCATCACCCAAGTGAAGCGCATATACCATCGACATCCTCTTGCTTGTGTGTCGTGTCTGTCGCTTGTTATCATCATTGTTAGCATTCGCGTCTTGTCGTCCCGACCCCATCTCCACCTCCTCCTCCCACTTACCCACCCCCCGTCGACGTCCTGTCTTTGGCGTCTTCCGCGTTACATGACATAGTCATCGGCACTTCGTTTATTTTTTTTTTTTTGTTAGGCTTCGTGTGCTTTATATTGTTTCGCGTCCAATTCCCCTGTTCAAAAGTTGGGCCTGCGTTCTTTGCCAATAGTCGCTGCCCATCCGCTAATTCATATCGATCATCGCAATTCCTACGACACTGTCGCCCACTATACCACTATCACCGGTCAACAAACGGGCCAGGATCTCTGCGACTGACTACATTCTACGAATTTTCTTTTAATTGTCAAATTTTTTTTTTTTTACGATTGCTCTCGTGTCACGCCACTTCCATCATAGACACAATCCCATCATCAACTCTTTCCAGTACCACTCGCGGCCTCTCTTCGGCTTTGGTGGAGCACTTGAACGTGTCCGCATCTTCGTCATTCATATCGCATCTTGTGCGCGTCGCTCGTGCGCCTTGCCCTTGATATTCTGACCTTGGACTTAAAATGATGGCCGGAATGGGTCCCAGCTTTGCTGGGCATCCCAACGGGATGCCGCAACATCCTGGTATGCCCCAGGGACACCCGATGGGCCCTGGAGTTCCACATCCGCCGGGCCAACCCGCCATGATGCAGCAGCACATGATGCAAATGGGAGTGTCCGGACCCGGTCAGCAGATCAATCCCGCCACCCTTATGGGTGGTATGCCTCCGGGCGTTACTGGTGCCAATGCCCACTCCATTCCTGCTCACATCCAATCTCAAATCTTGCAGCAGCAGCAGGCAGCGGCGGCCCACCAACAACAGCAGTTTAACTGTGAGCATCACAATCCTATTTTTTTTTACTTTTTATTTTTATTTTTTTTCCTTCTTCACTCTAGGCTATATGGTTCACACACTAATCCGGCGATATAGTTAATAACCCCCAATTCCATGCCGTAAGACACCAACAACAACTATTGTCACAGCAACAGCAACGACAGCAGCAGGTCCTTATGGCCCAACAAATGGGTAATCCTATGGGAATGATGACTCCTCAGCAAGTTGCCATGATGCGTCAAAGAATGTCGGGCATGGGTGCCAACCCGCAGAGCCAGATGTTGGCTGCTCATCATATAGCACTTCAGCAGCAGCAACAGGTTGCGGCCCAGAACATGCAGGCCAATGGCGGTCAGCCGATGCAGACTGGCCCTCAGCAGATCCCCATGCCCATGGGTACTCCGATGCAAGCACAACACTCGGGTCAGGGTCCCGGTCCCGGTGTTGGCCCCCACCCAGGAATGCATCATGGAATGCCCGGCCAACCTGGTGGTATGACGCCACAACAGCAACAACAGCAACAAGTCGCCCAACAACAGGCAGCCCAGCAACAAGCTCAGCACCAGGCTCAGCACCAGGCTCAACAACAAGCTGCTCAGCAAGCTCAGCAGCAGCAGCAGCAGCAGCAAGCTCAGCAGCAGCAGCAAGCTCAGCAGCAGCAGCAGCAGCAGGTCCAGCAAGCGCAACAACAAGCTCAGCAACAGCAAGCGCAGCAAGCCCAACAGCAGCAACAAGTGCAGCAGCAGCAACAAGTGCAACAGCAACAGCAACAGCAACAGCAACAGCAGCAACAGCAACAGCAGCAACCGGGTGGCCTACAACAGCAAGGTCCGATGCCTGGTGGCCCTCAACAGCAGCCTCCCCAAGGTGCTGGACTTCAGGCTCAAAGACAACAATCTCAACCGCCACAAATGGGCCCTGGCGGTCCAATGCAAGCAGGTGTTCCCGGTGGACCTCATGCCGGTGGACCCAATCACGGTCCTCAGCAAATGCAGGGTGTCGTGCACAGCATGGTTCCCGGGCAGCCCCAGCCTGGCATGCAAATGCACCAACAAGCTATGGCTCACAAGGCCCGTAGTGATGAGGCCAAGGTTCAATGCATGCTGAAGCTGATGCACTTTGGAGAGATGCTCAGTGCGTGTGCCAATATAGGCAACCTTCAGTACTGGTCCGAGTTTGTTACCCGAATGTTTGCACCAGGTGGTACCTTTCGTATCCTTATTCCCTCGGAAGGCGGGGATGAACTGCCTCTTCGCCCTTATGATATCCCTTATTCTATCTTGCCTCGGTACTTTGCTCGACATGCACAGAGCAATGTGACGTCAATTCAGTTCCTCCTGGGCACGTCAATTAATCATAAACATTTCCCTAATGGGACGCATGCGGTCGAGGGCCTGAATGCAAGCTTTATCTACTGGCTTGATACCAAAGCACACATCATTACCACTGGCAACATCCGTGTGCACTTTGACACGGAGCAGCGGATCATTTTGTTTGAGTTTACCACTAGCAATCATGATGAGTACATTTCTCATCAGTCGGTAATTGATCAGGCCAAGCCTGCACACACGTGGATCAAGGAGTGGCGGAATCTGAACCAACCGGATAATGGCAAGAGCTCGCCCGAAATGAGCAAGAAGACGGCCAAGAACAAGCAGCTCAAGAGCCCCCAAACAGCTCCTCCGGACGCCCTCGGGGATTTCCCTCCTGCTATGGGAAAGCGGTCTATTCCCGATGGAATGTTCCAATTCCTTGAGGTTGCCGAGGTGATGATGCAGATGAACCCTCTGTTCAACTTTTGCCAGAGCACTGGCGAAAGTGGCCCTTACCGGGCTCTTGAACAGTACGTTGGCCAGTTTATCGGTCCCAACCAGGTTGGCCCTGGCCAACAGGGGCAGCCGCCGCACGGTCCCAACAATGTCCCAACTCCTAATGGTCCGGGAAACGGAGCTCCCCGGACCCCGTCATACACGCACTTCCAGTCTCCGGGCCCTTCACACATGCAGCTGCCGCCCAACTCACCGCACATTGGGGGGTCTCCGGCCATGTCGCAGTTGGCGGGAGCGCCGGGGATGCAGATGCAGAAGAGTCAGCAAGGGTCTAACGGGCCGAGTGCCAACACTAGTCCTGCGTCGGGCAAGCGGAGGCGTCCGAGTACGATCAAGGTTGAGGATGATGGACATGGCACGCCGAGTGGGGGTAGTCATATAGGGTTGCCAACGGGTAAGAAGCCGCAGACTCCTCGGACAGCGAACAAGCGGTTGAAGACGGGTTAAGAGGTGGTGGGCGGCGTGGGTAGTTGGATGGAGTTTTTTTTGTTGGATCTTGAGAGTAAGAGTTCTTGATGATTAATGCTCGGGTTTGCCTTTGTACAAGACCGTGGCAAAGGTCTGTAATCGTCTGTGCCAGGATGGACTTGGTAGAAATGGTCCCAATGAAACTGGCCAGCGATATTTCTTGTTACTTTTTTTTTGGTTTGGTTTGGTTTGGTTTGGTTTGGTTT
>MKGJ01000278.1:0-28269 GCA_002018255.1 Bretziella fagacearum | reverse complement strand
GAGAGAGAGAGAGAGAGAGAGAGAGAGCTTTGGCGGCTCTTTGGGAAGAATGAAGGAAGATTGAAATGCCAAGTTGGCCAATAAATAACCCGCCAGATCTGCTTAATATTGAGTGGCAGCACGTGTAGTCTGTCGCTTGTTTCTATGGTTCTGTCCTTGCTGGGACAAAAGCTAAACTATAGATACCAAAGGAAATTCCCTAACAAATACCAAAGTGGGCATAATATCTCAAGTCCCCTTGTTATCTCTCTCTCATTTGCTATTGTTTTTCTTTTGTCTTTTGCCGTTTGGTCTGACGGAAAATGAAAACCCCCCCCCTCCCCCCGAAAATGGCTTCATGTAAACACAAGATCTAGGTCAAATGTGAGAAGCCAAGGAAAGTTGTGTGTGAAATTAATATGGTTATCAGACCCTTTTGGTTGGGGGCCAATGGGGAGGAAGGAAAGGTTATCCCAGGTTGTCTAGGACATGGGAGAGGACACGGATAAAAATATGATGCAGAAGCTGAATTGGTAGGAATATGGTCGGATATCGTGTAATTTGATACAGTGATGGGGATACGTGGTTGATTGTATGGCTCCGAGGGGGTCGTGATAAAAGGACTCTATATTAGGGTTATGCTCGGGAAGTACGACCCAACATATACTAGTAACTGTCAGTTCTCCAAAGACTCCAACTCTTTACTTCTGTCCTGGATAAAGTTCCCGCTATAACACAAAAACACTCGGTACCAACTTTCCACAAACCCTCCTGCTGTCCACCCAAACCTCCTACTTCATTGCCCCATCTAGACTTCTCTTTTTCCTCTACAGCTTCTCCACCCCTCCACCACCCCCCTCCAAACAAAAAACCCGCCTCCACTGCCGAACGTGTGGCCTTTTCCTTTTCCCCGGTATTATTGTGAAATATCTCTGTTGTCGTGTATATACAGTCTGCGCCACCGCAGATGAGATGTTGCGTGGAAGAGGGAAGTGATGGGTGGCGGAGTTGACGGTCCGACTTGTGGTTATGAGTTGTATAGGATGTCCGGGCACATATATATATATATATATATACACTGGCCTCTTTTGATATTCGCACTCGTAATAATCTACGCAGGTCATCTATGGCCATGTACAACCACATCCCTCTGGATACAGCTACATAGCCAATGCCAACAAACTCCACAGCTAAACGTATATACATACATTGATCGACAAAACCAGCCAACCAGTTACCGACCCCTTCTTTCCCCTTCTCCAACTGATGTCTCTGATCCCTCGGACTCCATGTACAACAAGCTTGCGCCGCTGCTATGTCTCAGATACATACATGTATATGTACAGACATGTCTTTTTTTTTTTTCAAAATTTTAAAATTTTTTTTCCTCCCCTCTACCTACGTGAACCCATCTCACTCGGGTAGTAACACAGCAAGACGCCCCACCAAAACTGCTCTACTCTCTCCGGCCTTCCGGAACCTTGTACATCCCACCGGACTCCCAAAACACCGGACTCTCAAAACACCGGACTCCACCCCACACCGGACTCCACTCCTCCCGCCCCCTTCTCATGTCTCTCATCGCCCAAGATTTCTCCAATTTTTTTTTAAAACAATTATGAATACCCAACCCTACTGTACACTCTTCTATTCACCCATTACAAATCGGCACCCCATCGGCTTCTTGTACTTGTGGTGGTCCTCAAACAAGTCAATGAGATGAGATGTCAGTGGGTTGTTTCATTTGGGTCAAGATGAGGTGATTTCCTTTTTCGGATGGACTTGACCAAGTTGGGAAGGGATAGGTTTTCAATGGTTACACAAGGGTTAGTGAGACTAGAGGGTTTCATCAGAAGCTTAGCGGATGGCCCGCTGGTATCGATAGATTTGTGATTCTTGGTTTATCATTTGTGGTTGGTTTGTCTTTGGTTCTTATTCTGACCAAGCAGACAACAGTTTTCCTTCCGTCTTCAAGTCGGCCAATCCTATGAACCACACACTCCTATCAGTTCCCGTTCCATTATCCTCGTACAGCACAGCACAGCACAGCACAGCACAGCACAGCACAGCACGACACTGCACAACACTGCACAAAATCTACCTTGTCCACCCTCGTCATCGGCGTCTATCGGCTACATCCAGTGCGTTACCTCGTGTGGATTCCATCGACATCGGAATCCTTGTGTGTGACAATGTACTGCTGCGGGGCTGAAGAGATATTATAGACCGGGAATTTAAACATAGCGGGTAAAAGGGTAACAGGATGAGGGGACGCGGAGAATACGTCATTGATGGGATGGGGTATACAGGGGGGGAGGGGGTTAGAGCGATTATTTTTCCTTCGTGGGTTGTATTGTATGGAATGATGATGAGGATGCAGATGTATGGAATAGGAGAGAACGGGATATATGGGAGGATATGACGATGTTGATGTATTTTTTTTCTTTTTCATACGGAAACGTCATGGTTTTCGTTCCTTTAGTCTCAGGCTAGGGCTCTTATAGCCTTGCATGCGGACGGGTCAGATGAGGAAGACTGCAGATTCCATGGTCGTACATAAAAGTACAAGTTTATATGTAGGTAGGTATGTACATATGTACTATGTACTATGTACAACGAGGCTGGAGATTGTGATTGACGAACCCATGGTGAGAAAGAAAGCAATGGTAAGATGGTATTGGAGATAGGCCACTATATCAGGAGATATAAACCGTTCGGCCTGCCGATCACTGAAACGAATGGTTTTGTTGATACATGATGATGATATTGGTATACGCACAGTCACCAGTACTATAGGGTGTTACAGCCATGAACCGTGAAAAGCAGAGTGTAGTAAGTTTATGAGGCAAATAAAATTATATTGCCAGGGTGACATGGTTATCTGTAATCTATAGGGTTAGTCTCTTCATGATGCAAACATCTAGCGTCTCAATCGACATGTAGTTGTCTCTCTCTCGGCCCGGGCGGAGTGAAACACACGCTACCCTACATGAAATGTTTCCTTGGAATACTGTGAGATTTTTCAGTGTTAGTTGCCCTTTTGCCTGTTTTGGACGCCTGTCTATGTTGTTGACTAGTGTTTGAAGAAAGATGATATCCACAGGTTCATGTTGAATCTAGGCCAGGGTTTGTAGGGAGAAGAAACATGGGCTTCTTGATCATGGGGGATGAGCGTCAATGTCGTGAGTCCGCAGCCTCGTTGTAAAGGGTTTACGACATCATTATAGAAGAGGGAAGGCGCGATTGTTCGAAAGGTAGGTAGTTGCTATTTTATTGTAAATAGAATATGATGGAATACTTGTGGCCATTTTCGACAAGGCTGAGAAATATTTACCCCGTTTTTACCGTGAAAAATTTTCATCAAGGCTGACTGTCTCTTTTCTTTCTTCATCATCATCATCACCATTCATCAACATCGTCAGTTTCTTTCCTGTCTACTTCTTTTTACCAACTTCGCACGAACCCACAAAACCCCATTCAATCAAGGAACTCCAAGCACAATACAAAAACCCCCTTGCCTCCAACCCGAAAAAAAGCTAAAGCCGCTACAGCAAATCCTCGCCTATACTTGCCCATATATCCTACAAAACAAAGGGCTGGTTCACGCCTTGTTTCTAAAAATCTTCCCCAATGCCGAATAACAAAGATCAACCGAATGAATCGTCCACGATATTTCCTGTTCAGTGGATATCACCAAGAAAACCCAATGAACAAGCAACCGCACAAAATTCCAACGGGGAAACATGTGACCCTTGAGATTGAACAACTAAAGTCTTGGCTTTGGCACTTTTGAGTTGCTAATTTGGCGGATTTACGTGGGAGATTGATAAGAAAGTAAGGGATGAATTTTTTTTCTCATACTTTTTTATTTTTATTTTGATATAAGAAGGTTTGACTCATTACTCAGCCAACATCCCATCCATCTGCAAATAAGAACGGATCCTCACTTCTTTTATGTCTTGCGGCAGCTTTCTTATTAGTTGTTTGTTCCTTGAAATCTAGATTAGGAATATCCTAATAAGAACCATAAAAAAAAAAAAAACAAAAAAAAAAACCTCACGACAAGCTGTATTTTGCTAAATTTTTTTTAGACGTTTATTCCAACCGCTTTCAGTTTTTAAAATTTGTTTTCTTTTTTTTTTTTTTTCTCTCTTTTTCTTTAACCCTTTTGTGCCGTTTTTGGCCACCATTGACTTTTAGTCTCAAAATTTCCTCAACTTTTTGTTCTTGGTTCATTTTCAAAAATGTCTTCACCAATCACTAGCCAAGGTCTTCTTCAGCGCCTTTCTTTCTTCTCTTCATCGCCAGATAATCCCATACCCACCACCAACCCCGACAAAGAAGACGAGCCTCTTTTCGCCTCGGACGAAACACCGCAAACTCCAATTACCGCCTCAACTCCCCAACAGCATCGCCACAGTTCCAGCTCCAACCCCCCCTCCCGTCGCTCTTCCGGTTCTCGAGTTGCTCCGCCCATGTCTATTCACATGAGCATGAAGCGCACGCGCTCCGCCAACAGTGTCGCCTCGCGGACTGTCTTTTGGGCACCTTTGGATGACGACGAGGCTCCTATGACACCTGGGCTGGGGCCCTACGGTATAGGTGCTCTGTCTCCTGCGGCGCAATTGGCTGCTGGTCGCATGGTCATGCGCACCCCCGATCCCGATGAGGATGCTAGACGGGTGGCAGCCGATGGACGGAGACTTAGTGAGATCATTGCGGGCTCCGGGATGCGGAGTATGCGCATGATTGGCGGGAATAAAAACCCCAGATACAATTGGGCGCAATATTGGACGACACAGACGCAAATGAAATCGTACAGTCCGCCACTGTAAGTGTTACCGCAATCATTCATCCCATGTGTTTTTATGTTATTACTAACATCTTGACTAACTTGATGTATAGGCGCGCATACTATGAGCGCATCAACGACTTGATCCAGCAGTACCTTTTCATCGACAAGCTGCTTGACTCCCCTATCCCTTACGAAATGCTCGAGGAATACTCCACCGAGCTCCATGCCTCAGCCTTCCACTCCATCGCTATTCCCGACACAATCCACGAACAAACCGAGTCCCCTGCCAACTCTTACGGCACCATGTCACAGACCCCCGTCTCCGATAACACCAGCCCGTCTACCACTACTAATGGATTTTTGGCCCCTCCTGCGCCAGTTAGTGCTGCTTCTCCTTCGGCGCCCCGGAAGCGGACACCCAAGGATATCTTCAGGGCCCCCGAGGAGCGTCCGCTTCTTGCGCCAGCTCATGCGTCAAATGGGTCAATCGAGTATGAAGATGATGATGCGTCTGAAAATGTCGACATTGAAGCATTAGCTGGCGCTGACTGGCCTATTCCCTCGATTCCGTGGGTTGAAGATGCCGAGATTGACTCGGATGACCCCATTGTCGAAGTTGCCATCTGGGTCAACTTTCTTGCCAATGCTGTCCTGCTTGCTGGTAAACTCATTGTCGTCCTTAGTGTCCCCTCCATGTCCGTCCTTGCTTCGCTCGTTGACGCCATCTTGGATTTCCTCAGTACCTTCATTGTCTGGACGACAACCCGTCTCGTTGCGCGCTCTCAGGGTGACAACGAACAATACCCCGTTGGCCGTAAGAAACTGGAACCCCTTGGTGTTCTTGTTTTTGCCATTGTCATGATTACCGCCTTCTTCCAGGTCGGGTTTGAATCCATCGGCCGCCTCATGGGTCCTGATCGCGACATCCTCGAACTTGGAATGTCCGCCATTGCCATCATGCTCAGCACTATAGTCATCAAAGGTGTCGTCTGGATCTGGTACCGTCTCGTCAAGAACTCCAGCGTCCAAGCATTGGCCGAAGACGCCATGACCGACGTCGTCTTTAACACCGGTTCCATCCTCTTCCCCATTATCGGCTTTTACGCGCGCATCTGGTGGCTAGATGCCCTCGGTGGTCTTGTCTTGTCCCTCTACGTTGTCTTCAATTGGTCGCACACCGCCATGCACCACGCGCGGAACCTCACGGGCTTCTCGGCGGATCCCGATGAGAGAAACCTGCTGTTGTATCTGACTATGCGCTTCGCAACCTCGATCAAGCAGATTCAGAACCTGCGGGCTTACCATACTGGAGATAAGCTGGCGGTGGAGGTGGATATTGTGCTGCCGTCGCATACGCCATTGAAGGATTCGCATGATTTGAGTGAGGTGTTGACGTACTTTTTGGAGAGTGTGCCGATTGTGGATCGGGCGTATGTGCATGTGGATTATCTGCCGTATCACCAGCCAACGCATATTACGGGGAGTCGGTTGAATTAGACATGGTCGGGGTGGCGGCAAAGTGCGGACAGGTTAGTGTGGGAGTGTGGATGTGGAGGAAATGGCTGATGTAACATGTGATGTGTAACAATGGTTGGTATTATATAAGTTGTTGATCAACGATATCAACATGGGACATGGGAGATATATATGTATATTGCGGATAACTAAGTAAAACTTCAACTTGCCAACCTCTTAATACGGAATTCCATTCGTCAACAACTGGAAATGATCATAGACGCCCGTCGAGTAAGAAGCATAACTCTTCTTAATCAAATCCCTCATAAACTCCGCCGCCTCCTTCTCACTCTTCTCCAACACAAACCGATCCAAAAAATGCCTCACACTCTCCGGTCTAAAACACGGCAACCCCGAATCCATCATCAACTGCACAATCTGCGCCAACTTGTGCGCATACGGTCTCGCCGCCAAAAACGCCTTGACACACAACTCCTCAAACCACCGGAACGCCTGGTGGTCTGGCGACCCACCCATAACATCCATCATCTCCGTCGTCAGCTTGAATGGTGCCCGTTCGAATTTGATACCACCGGGGGCAATATCGAAGCAGAAACCAAAGTCAATGTGGATGATGTGGCCTTGGTCGTCGACCATGATGTTTCCGTTGTGACGATCTTTGAATTGCAGGAGGAAGGAGATGACCGAGTAGGCGGCCATGGATTTGACAAAGTTGGCGCGCGCCGCTTGGAAGCGGAGGGAGTCTTCGTTGCCGTATTTTGAAACAAAGTAGTCGTAGAGTTTGTTGACGGCTTCACGGCCGAGCATGTCGCGGGATATCGAGTTGGGTAGTACTTCAATGACTCCGCACCCGGGCGCCGTGGCAATAACGCGGTACGGGAATACAAAGACATCGAGGCCAACAGAGTTGAAGATGCCCCGGAATGCCGAAATCATTTGCAGTGCTAGAACATCCTGTCGGCAGTCGTCACCCACCTTGAAAATACACGATTGCCAGGCCTCAACCGGTGCGGGGGCTGGGGCGGTGGTGATGGGGATGGAGACGGCGGTGGCGGGGACTCCATTACCAATGGCGACGGTGGTGGTGGTGCCGACTGTGGTGGTGGCATCGGCAGGGGCCACGGGGTCAGAGTCGTCCATGGGGAGGAGGAGAAGGTCACTGTCGGGTGGTCCGTCAACGTTGCGTTTCTGCACGCGGAAGGTGGCCATGTAGGGGGCCTTTGCGTGACTCTGCAGAGGTTTTCCGGACTTCCGGTCGATGCCGATAACGACACCATCGGGGTTTGACGGGAGGTAGACGCCAACTTCAACCTTGATCTGGCGGAGCTCCTCTTCAATCTTTTGTTTCTTTACTTCACGACTGCTCTTGATGAAGGGCTTAAGTTTGCCGGAGACGCCAGTAACTTCGTCGAAAAAGGCAAACTCGCGTTCATAGAATGTGCGGTCTTCGTCAGAGAACGAGGCCACCATCTTGCCCATGATGGAATCGAGAGTTGGCTTGAGTTCGTCGGGGATCTGGGCATCGTCGTCCTTGTAGGCGTTGGCCTTCATGTTCCAGATGATTTGGTGGGCAAATAGCTGCGAGAATTGAGCCGTCTCTAGAATGTACCGTTCAACGTAGCCGAGGTTATCGTAGCGAAGCGTCTGCACAATCTGCGGCACATAGAAGAATGTAATATCAACAGAGTGACTCTCAAGCGCCCGCATCGCGTACTGCATTACAAACGGATGGTTTTGGTAGTCCGGTAGGAATAGAGTGACGGCTGTAAGCGGGTTAACCGGAGCCCAGTACAGCAGATGCTTGAGCTGCATAAACGTAACATCCTCGGGCAACTTGCCTCCAAGAAGAACCGAAAGCGCCTCGGGCTCATTAATAGCCTTGGACGGCACATTGAGCAATAGCCAGCGCACCTCCTTGTGGATCCGGGGCCAGTTGAACCGCGATGCTGCCAATTCCACCGCAATGCTTGGATCTTGTGCCCACGCCGTGCGCACCAACGGAACCAACTCGTTCTCAATAGTGGCGCGTCCGCGTGCTGCCGGAACCGCGGCATTCTTAGCCTGATCCGGCAGCGGGAACACCCACACGGAAAGCCTCTGTTGTTCATTTTCCAGCAGCAAGTTCAGTAGTTGCTCCTTGGCTTGAAGGGACCGGACGTTTCCGACGCCCTGGGTACCGACGCCTGATACCGCCTTAAGCGCAGCCATGACGTCACCGATAAGCCGGATCTCTGTCTTCATCTGCAACAAATTTGTACCAAAAGACCAGCGCGGGGCAAACCGGAACCATCCAAGGGCTGCCGATAGAATCTTGTCCTTGAGACGCCATTGCGCAATGGTGCCAATGGTAGTTGATAGCCGAAGCACCCGGAGACCAAATAGCACAATCTGGAACCGAAGTTCACGGGCCAGTGGATGCGCCGATGTGTGGCGCAAAGCATCAAGTGTTATATCAAGCAACCGAAGGAAGATACGCTGCGTATCCGGAGACCCAAGACGCGTGGCGTTGAAGTGAGAAGTAAAGAATTGAAGCAAGCTTGTATGCGGCGACAGCAAGTTGTGAACCAGTTGTTTCCGTTGAGCCAGGGCTTCAAGGTCACTGGGCCCGAATTCCTCTCGGAGGAAGAACGGATCGGGATGAGCCAGTGCAGGGTTGAACATACCCTGCTTCTTGTGCACCGTGGCCTCCCAGTGGTGTGCAATTTCATTGAGCAGTCGGGGTTCTAGACGCGGGTTCTCATTCAACACACCGAGCCACAGAGAGACACCCAGCTTGAGAGATCGCCGAGTGAACATGGCAAACGGGATCGATACAAGGTGATGTGCGGCCGCCGTTTCATCGTGTGGGCTACGGCACAGCAACGCCGCCGCACGCCGAAGAATCTCTCGGACTTCACTCAGTGGGGTTGGCTTCTTGCTAAGGATACGCGCCTCAATGTGCTGCAGAGCCGTAGCCGCCGAAGCACTCTCGTGAAGCGTCGCTGCATCAGCCGACGACCCGTTGACTCCATTAGCCAAAGGCAGGAACGATTCCCGGTTGCTCTTGACCCGCATGTAACTAAGTAGCTCTGTCCCCCGCGTCGGAAGCGTTTCGCCGAACCGGTACTCTTGGCGTGTAGTGTATTGCGCAATAAAGTCCGATGCGGTGTTAACAGAGATGTCACCAATACGGTCCATGGCCTGCAGTCGTTGGTCAGCAGATGGTAGCAGAGAGCCCATTTCTAGAGCAAACGACCGGCCTAGGGAAATGTGACCGTACGCTCCAGCGTCATCATATTCAGACAGATATGTCTGTAGCAATCCCTTGACATCGGCCGGGGCGAGCGCCAACGCTCCCGTAACCCAGGCTTTGGCCCGGCGATGCAGCAAATCCATGGTTGACCGGCGGTGTGGGTAGTTTTGCGAGAGCTCAATGGTCACGTTGCCTAGGACTGAGGTGAAGACAGACCGCGGATCGTACACGTCCGTCTCGGCCTCGAGACAACCCGTCCACATGAGCGAGAGTAACTCCAATAGTGCAAACAACGACGATCGGTAGCACAAGGCCGATGGCACGTCCCGGAGAATACGGTCCGCACAGGCAAAAGCTGCCTGTTGGACCCGCTCAACACGGTGGCAGCAGGAACAGAAGATGCGCGCCAGTTGCGCCGCCACATACTGGGCCGAAAACGCAGGGTCCGTGCCGAGAAGCGTCTTGTGAAGATACTTTTCAACCACGGCCGCAGCAATAGCGTCCATCGGAGCACTCAAATCACCCTTGCGCATGCTGGGCTCGACAAAGTACGACAGTGCCTTAGTGCAGTCGCCTCCATCGGCCCGCATACTCTCAACCAGGTAAACGGCCTGCAGGAAGATAACCTTGCGGTAGGTGAGGTTGCGGATGTTAGACGCCAGGCTTGGAATCAACTCTGACAACGACTTTTTCTGAACCATCTCACGCTCACTGCTCATGGCACGGCGCAAGACTGTGTTGAGCTCAATATCACTCTCAATCTTCTCGCCCGGCTGCTCGGCTACTAGGGGAGGAGAGTAGAGCGCCATGGTCCGGAGCTCAGCTGCGTATTGCTTGCCCCGGTCCGTAGTCGGCAGGAAACCGTGTACGGCGATGTTGAACCAGGCATCCCGGAGCAATCCAAATGTTTCGTCATCTTCATTAGTGGCTAATGCCAGGTTGCTGGTCGACATGAAGACAGCCAGTGGCCGAAGCAGCTGCGCAATCTCACGGGCAGCCAACTGAACATCAGATTCCTTGGTGTGATCCTGGCGGCTAATATCACCTTGGGCAATGACACTATCGAGCAGATGCTCCCAGTAAATGCCGTACAAGGGTGAATTACGCTCGAGGTGGGCGGCCAGATAGGTTCGGGCCTTCATGACGGCGTCGAGGAGACTCTCATTATTTTCGGCCACGCCCTGGTGGCACATGCGCGAGTACATCTTGAGCAGCGACCGGAACTCGAGCACACCGGATTTAAGGGCCAGCGCGCCGGCAGCCGCAATTAGCTGACAATCAACTTGACTGTTAACCTTGCTGAACTTTTGCAGTAGCATCGACTGCGCTAGGGCTGCAATCTTTTCATCGTTACAGTCCTGAGCGATACCACAGATGGCTTGGACCACATTACTATGCACAATTCCGGCCTCTTCAGCATTGGTGACCTGAAGTGAAATGGTGCTGCCGGCAGTAGCACCACCGGCATACAGGCTACCGGTTGGAGGCTCCAGTAGGCTATCCGTAGCATAGCCACCGTTGGCTGTGGCACCAGGCTGCTCTGGCGAGGGACTGAGCACGTTGCCAAGGGAGTAAAGTGTAGTGATGACGGCGTCCTTGGACATGAGCTGCAAAACATAGGCCAGATTGTGCGAAGCAAGAGCAATAATCTTTTGGTTCGGAGTGCTCTGAACAATGAAGCGCGGCAGAAGGCGGCTGACACCGGGGGCGTAGTCGGGAGAGACCCGGCAGAGTACGGCAAAAGCACGGAGGACTACCGAAGCCAAGGGCTCATCGGCCATCTGGACTGGATCGGCAAGGATCTCTTCAAGCCAAGCCATGACTACATTGGGATCAGCAGCATTGTCATTCAGAATTGTGCAGTTAATGTAAGCAATCAAGGCTGCACTCTTGACGCTAAAGGCAAGTCGCTGCTGGAGAGAAGAGCCAAGCTGAACTACAAAATCAGCACCAGCCTCAAAGTAGCTCATAGAAGCCGTAGCCAGCTTCGTGTAAACCGCAATCGTCTCTGTGTTGGCATCACCGTTCTTGATGGCCTCGGTCTCGGGCAGTTCTTTCCCGTCTAATAGAACATCGAGAATGTGCGAGCCCCGCAGGTTTTCAACCTTTACAATAAGCAGCGATGTGACTGAGACTAACAACAGGGTAAAGCTGTGCTGAATCAGCATAGAACTAAGCGGCCGGCCAGCAAGCGTATAGTGCTTCAAGTAACGCTTCCATTCCTTGACTGCCCGGTCCCCGGTGAGTGTATTGCGCAGTGTAGAGAAGGCTGTCTCCATGGCCACCAGAAAACGGTCTGAAAGCAGCTTGCGAACTTGCAAGATCAGGGCCAATCTACTGCTAGCCCGCCAGAAATCCGCCTGGGCCGCCGCAGCCTCCAAGAAACCCAGCAGCGATACGGCAATAGTAGCTGTCCGCATGGCATCATCCAAATTCGGCTCATCGTCGTCTTGCGGTGGCTCAATACGTTCAGCAGCTGTAGCGCACGACCAAAGGTACGCCGAAAGGCTGTCACTGATCTTTTGATGGAGCTCCGGGTACGCCTTGCCGAGATGGAGCAGGGCAGCGGTCACGTGGAAGGCGAGAGCTTCGGTCGGGGAGGGCTCGACGCGGCGAAAGTACGGAGACGGAGAGTATAGTTGGAGGTGAGCCTCCTGGATATAGGGAGAGAGTTGATAGGCGAGGCGCTGGGCATTCTGGACGTTGCGAATGCTTGGGGCGGCTTTGCAGAGGGAGACGAGAACTTCAAACTCGCGGATAGTCTGATGGATAATGTTTGTTAGTAATGGTGGAGTGTCATGATGGGGAAGTGTCATGATGGGGATATATCATAGACCGAGGTTTGCAACATGATGGATTGCAGTATAAACTCACCATGGGTACTCGCGCAGTGGGCGCGCCTCCAGCACTGCGACTGCCACTAGCAGCAGCGTCCTTGGTCCGGGAAACCGTGGAATAGGCACCACAGAGACGTTCTAGATCAGAACGTTCATAGCTAGTGTATGAGCCGGCTGCAGCCAGAGACGCAATCTTTTCGAGAGCGCGCTGGCGAATGTCGCGGGCCATTTCGTGAGATGTTGAACAAAAAGTTGATGATGTATCTATAGTAGAGATTCCGGTTGAAGCAGATATATAATAGAAAGACAGAAGAACAAGAGATGGCGATGATCTGTTATATATAAAGATTATGAAGAAAGAAAGGTAAAAAATAAAGGAAGAAAAAAATTTCGACAAAATTATGAATTAATTTTGTGAATTAATTTTGTGAATTAATTTTGTGTGCCTGGCTTCACAACTGGCGCATTTTAGGAAGGAAGCTATTTCACAAGCCAAAATGATGCCATGCCGCCTCTCCTTCCTAATAGATGCAGCTCCAATCCTAGTTCTTCCCCTTTTGGGGCCCTGCCACCTTCCCAGAGCTTCCCAGGTCCAAACCCCACACAGTATATTTGGCGTTAAATGTACACTGTAGCCCGACAGCTGTCGCTCAGCTCAGCCCAGCTATTGGCGGTCACTACCGGTCCGTCAGCCAGCCAGAAGGCTGCCAACGCAATCGTCACTACCATCGGCTTGGAGCTTGCCTTGGAGCTTCATGAGGCTCTCACTGCGGGACGCCGTAACTCTACAACACCAACCAATTTCCCATCATCACAACACCACGACCTTTACATTGTTCGTTTCTGATCGAGCTTTTTGTTAAGCGCCAATTAGTTTTAGCGCAACTTCTTCTTTCATTTGCCCACCAGCAGCAGTAACTATAGCAACACCCATTTCCATCCACGGTCACGCCCGCATAAAGGTTGTCCACAATGTCGGCCATGTTCAGCCAGAACCCGCTGATGAACGGGCCCAATTACTCGTTTGCCGAGGTCCCCCAAAAGTCCGCTGCCGGCGGCCATCAGCAGCGTGGTTTCTACCCGTACGATTGACCCCACCCCACCTCACTGCCCGCTGAATGCCACCTGGCCCCTCATCCCAATCATGACCTCCCCCTCCCCCGCTAACCATCCACTCTCTCCTCCTAGATACACTGACAACGGTGGCACCACCCTTGCCATCGCCGGCGCCGACTTCGCTATTGTCGCCGGTGACACCCGTCATACTGCCGGCTACAGCATCAACTCACGCATGCATCCCAAAGTCTTCCGCATTGGCGGCACCACGGCCTCGCAGGACGACGCCACCATTGTCCTCTCCGTTGTCGGCTATGCCGCTGACGGTGAAGCCCTCCGCGACCGTCTCGACATGATTTGCAAAATGTACCGGTACCGCCACGGCAAGTCGATGACAGTCAATGCCTGTGCGAAGCGTCTGTCGACTATCCTGTACCAGAAGCGGTTCTTCCCGTACTACACGCACGCTATCTTGGCGGGTCTGGATGAGAAGGGGCGCGGTGCCGTCTACTCGTATGATCCCGTGGGCTCTTATGAGCGGGAGCAGTGCCGGGCGGGTGGCGCGGCGGGCTCGCTGATTATGCCGTTCTTGGATAACCAGGTTAATTTCAAGAACCAGTATGTGCCGGGCAGCGGCATTGGTCATGAGCTGCAGGAACGGGAGCGGAAGCCGCTGCCGCGGGATGCCGTGGAGCGCTTGGTCAAGGATGCGTTTGATGGTGCAGTAGAGAGACACATTGAGGTTGGTGATAACTTACAGATGATGATTATCACCAAAGATGGCATCCAGGAGACGGTGCTACCTTTGAAGAAGGATTAGGGGTTCAGATGGAGAAGGGCTAGGATCAAGAAGGGAGGAGATACTCAGATACACAGATACACCTTGACAACATCATGTCGTTAGCAAAGCGCTTTATCATGACGTATAATGAAGCAAATCACGAATAATCTGCATTGTTAAAAGAGATGATCATATTGTGAGTTGCTTTTGAGACATGGAACACAGAGCTGACAGGTAATGCGCAGTCCGTCAAACATCACGATGCCTAGGGGAGTATCGACTAAAACAATTACAAAAGATGACCATTTTCATTTCCTATCTAATATCAGAAGCCTGGGAAGGGGGGTTACATGAATGCCCTTTCATCTACTGCGAAATCTCCTCCTTGAACCGACTCTCAATACTCTTCGGCACACTTGGCACATTCGTCGACTCCTCTTTCCCCTTCCCCTTTGGCTTCGGCTTGTGCACAAACCCCTTCTCGCCATCTTCTTTATCCTTTCCCGTCAACTTTGCAAACAGACTCCGCCGCTTCTTCTGGTTAGCATCCCCTTGGGCCGTAGCCCCGGTAGACTCGGATACAACCATGTCGCTAATGTCGATACGACCGGCCTCGGAGACGTCCTTGCGGCGTCTAGCGAGGAACCACAAGCGGACTTTGTCGGCGGCCGAGGACCCACTTTCGGGGGGAATTTCAATGTCGTAGCGTTGGACGACGTGAACGGGGTCGGCCAGTTGGTGAGTTTCGGCCTCGACGGTCGTGGAGGCAGGCTGGCCGGCGGTGGTAGTGGATGGACCGGCTAGGTTGGTGACGTATCCGTTGGAGTCGAATCCACAGCTGCGGGGAACGGCAGAGGGGCCTCTACCTACAGCGCCAACAGCAGCAGCAGGCGGGCCAGTTTTCAGGGGAGCTGAAGCACCAGAAGTGTTCTGGGCGTTAGAGCTGGATGAGATAGGAGCAATGGCCTGAACAGGGGCAGCAGTCTGCTTACCAGGAGCTCCCGGAGCAGTAGTAGCATGTTCCGCCGCTGCCGCCTCCGCATTGACTCCCGCATCCGCCTCAACCATTGGCGGGTTCGACTGCAATGGATGCAACTGACTCTCCGTACTCGCTTCCACCAACGACTGTCGCGAGTCATCTTCATCCGTGACAGTCAAAGGGGGAGCTGTCCCATGGAGAGCCTGCGGGTGTCTCTCTCCATAGTGGTAAGGCTCCACGGCAGCACCGGGAGCAACGGTGATGTTCTCAAGTGGTGCCACACGAAGCTCGTTGATGGGAGAGAGACTGGCGGCGTTGGCATCGGTGGTGTCATCGGTATAAGGGATAGCAGGGAAAGCGGAGAGTTCGTCAGGAGAGACAGTAGACGACATGACGGGTTCACTGACGGAGGAAACCAATGAGACGGCCTCGACAGCTCCAGCTTGTTCGGAGATCGCACGGTCTTCAGCTTCTTGGGCCGCCTCCTCGTCAGCAGCCTTGGCCTTTGCCGGAAGTCCGGCGACGATGTCGTAGGTGGCGTCCGTGGCGGCGGCACCAGTGGCAGCGCCAGCAACGGCTTGCTTGACGATAGGACGGGCTTCTTTGACTTCGGACTTGAGTTGTTTCTCCGCAGCCTTGGTTTCCTTGGCCTGTTCCTTCTCCGCCTGTTTCTTGGCCTTTTCTTCAGCTCTCTTCTGGGAGCTAAAGATACTTCCAATCTCGGCCAACTTGCCCTTGCGAGCTTTATCCGCTTCAGTCTCCTTCTTCTTTGCCGCAGCCTCGGCTTCAGCCTTTTCTCTCGCCTCCTTTTGTTTCTTGGCATCAGCCTCGATTTCTTCAAAGAGCGGCTGCAAATTCTCATTGGCTAGTGCTGTCACTTCACTCTTGGGGACCATCTTTCCACCACCGACATGGTAGTTATCCCGGCCAACAGCCGACGGCAACGGGGCATCGACGTTTTCGCGGCGGAGCTTCCGGCGCGCGGCTAGCTCGGTGGCCTTGTTGAAGCGTCCGTAGTCAAAGGTGCCGGCTGAGTCGTCCATGATGGCCAAGTCGGCGGCGACGTTGCGGCGCGCAATGTCTATGAGGGCAGCTTGGTCGGGTTGCTGCTGGCTGCCAGTACCGCGAGAGGACCGCTTACGGGAGGAGGGCTCAGGCTCTTCGTCGGAGGAGGCAACGGAGGCATTATCGGAGCCGTCGTTGTCTTGGCCCTTCTCTTTGGGGCCGGTGAAACGGGAGAGAAGTGAGAACTTGCTGTTGCGCATTTCCTTGCTCTTCTTCTTCTTGTCCGCGTGGTGGCTGCCGAGGTACTGGGAGCGGCCCGGGTAGAAGCCCATGTCGTCATCCATTTTGGCAAGCTGCTCGCGGACGCGACGCTGGGCTTGTTCGTGGATGGTCTCGGGGCGCTTACCACCGACAACCTGCTCGGCAAACATGGTCTGGGCCATGGCCAAGGCGGCTGCGTGGAGTTTATCCTGGTGGCTTTGGTCCGCGTAGTCCGCTGCGGCACCCGCTGCGTGAGAGGAGGGCAAGACACTGGTAGAGTACATGCTCCGGGGGGTCCGGTCAAAGGGGTGAGAGCAGGGGATACCGTTGATGGCGTCGGACCGGGTATACGGGGCATGAGCAGCAGTGGCAGCGCGGAGGGCCTGGGCAGCGGAGGAATCGGTGGAGGACTTGCCGCTGGAGATGCCCGAGGTGGTGCCGGAGGCGGTGCCAGTGGTGGACATGGGGCGGCGGGAGGTCTTGGAGAGGTAGGTGGTAGAGACGTGGTGGGCGGCGGAGAGGGACCAGTGGCCAGAGGTTGACGTTTCAGAGTCGGAAGTGGGGGCTGAGAGGTTGAGGCGGGGGCGAGAAGAAGGACGGGGGGAGGAGGTGGGGGAGCGGGTGAGCGCGGCAGTGGCGGCGGCCATGGAGAAGGAGGAGGTGGCGGCGTGGTTGGGGACGGATTTGTAGTTGGACCAGCCGTGGGTAGCAGCGGCCGCCGCAGCCGCAGAGGAAGGGCTGGAGCCGGAGGCTTGGTCTGTGAGGATGAAGTTAGTAACGGAAGTTCATGTAGACATGATGGTAATTATAGAGAACTTACTGCTTGGCATGGTGGTTACAGTGTTGATAATTGATACTGGGGTGATGAAACGGTAACAGTGATATTATTCCGAGTATAATAAGACAAGACACGACTATAGTTGAGGTCGTTGTCGTATGGGAATCGGAGGTGGGACCATGTGTTGGATGATCTTCGTCAGCGATTTCATGTCCTGTTGGCGGGGGGAAAAACAAAGAAGCGAAGCAACTCTAACTGATATCAAGCAGGTAGAGTCGAAATCGGAGGGCCGGATGTTTAGGTTTTTCGGAGGAAGAAATGAAAACTAAAAGGAAGAATGAAAGAAAGAAAGGAAAATAAAAAAAAGAAAGCGAAAGCCTAAGAGGAGGGAATGACCGGGATAGGTTAGTCCAAGAACACAGCTTATAAAAGCACAACTCGATGCGGAAGAGAAAGCCGGGAAGTCGGCAGAGAAGGCCTGATATGGATGGGTCACGTTATGGTATGGTGGATTTTAGATCTTCTAGGCCATGGGCGCAGTAAAGATATTCAAGATGGTATAAAAGTCAAAAGGTAATAGTGTGCTTGCAGTAAGCCTATTCGATCATATGGAGTCGTCATTCTCGGGGGGGGTGACGTCATGATGAAGGTGAATTCGACGGTAGGATTATGTGCAAGGGGGGAGGGGTGGAGGTGATGATGGGCTGCGGGAAGATGTAAAAGATGTTCCGGATTTAGCTTATCATTTACTTGGATTGGTCACTAATACCGGAAGACTTTTTGTCTGGCAGGTTCTTGTAGTGTGTCGCTGTCGTTGAGAGTGGGGGGGGGGGACGTGTATTTGATAGGGTTAGGGTATGATCTACATGGTGATGATTCCGGATGTGGAAAGAGGGTGTATTAAGTTGACATATATGGGGATCTTGAGTATGTTGGATTATTCTAGACATATGGCATGAGGAATGAACAATCGACGATCATTTTTTCGACTTAGTTGTGTTGTATAAATAGAAACTACCATCACGTGCAAGACTTCAAGTACTTTGTATATGTCAAGTGTGCAGAGGGTAGGGTTACAAAATATGCCCAACCCTGTTGGCATAAAGTCATGTGACCGGTTTTCATCGATGAGTACCTCTCAAGATTTCGTAAATCGTCACCTCTGATCCAAAAGAAACCAATGAATCTCCATTATAGTGACATGAGTTTGTGTTCAGCCTCTTATCTTCAAATCTGAATGCAAGCACCGATTCCAAAAACACAGCTAAGCTGATATCGTTGTCTCTATTGCTTCTCGGCTACAGGCATTTTCCCTTTACACCTACAGATTCGGTTTCTATATCCGATTCTTTTGTCTCAACTCTATCTCAGCCTCTCATATTTCACTGGAATGTTCGTTCACACGCTCACCGAAATCCCTTCCTCAGCTTCTCCGCCACTGGTCTTTTCCATTCTGTTTTCAAACTCCTCCTCCTCCAATCCGAGCCTTTTTATTTTGTCTTCCTGCAAGCATCCTTTTCTTTTTTTATTCCTTTTTTTCTTTGTTTATTTGTCTACTTGTGTCACTCATCATATCCGGAACAAACCATATATAAAATTAACCCTAAAATCTTGAACATGTCACTCACTTCCTCGGCTTCGACACTTTTAGATACAACACCCGAATCCATCCTCAACTTTCGCGATGTCGGTCGAACCGTTAACGGATTCTTGGGCAAAGAGTAGGAGACCCTAGTGGCGAAATGGCGAAATGACGGCTTGGTGTTGTTGAAGATCAGGTGACGGAGGGAGGGGAGAGGAGGCGATAAACTACATGTGACTAACCCTAGAATAGAATTCTGAAGGAAGGTATCTTGTATCGTTCGGCGAGACTAGGTACGTACCGGTACCTACCACGATTGGAAAGCCTTAGGGTTTCAGAAAGACGTAGTTAAAACTAACCAAAAAGTAGACGATGCATCTCCCAAAGATCGCCACCTCCTCAAAGATATCTTTGGCATAAAGAAAGTCCTTGACCTCCGTTCCCGGTAACACACCATCTTTCTTCCTTCCGGGCCCTCCGTAATCCACCAACTAACCCCCATCTCCTCCCAGCTCCGAAGTCGTCCCCCGCTCAGATAATCTCCCCCTTCAAATCCCCTCCATAACCCACCTCTCCATCCCCCTCCCCACCCTCCGCCACAAACTCTTCCTCCTCCTCGAACTCTCCTTTCTCCAATTGCTCACCCTCTTCTGGTGTCTCTTTACTGGTGGGAGTCTCGCCGCCAAAGAATTCCTCTCCCAGACTATCCTGATCCCCTGGGGCCTAACCCGCCTAACCGTCCACGGCCTCGCCCACTCCTCCCCCGAAATCACCCAAGCAATCCGCACCCTTCTTCCTCCTCATTCTTCTTCTTCTGCTTCTTCCTTGTCCACATCTCCAGAACAGCCTTCAGCCCTCCTCATCCACTGCGCCCAAGGCAAAGACCGCACCGGCCTCATCATAACACTCCTCCTCCTCCTTCTCCACATCCCGGTCCCCGCCATCGACTACGATTATCGGCTTTCCGACTCAGAGTTGAACCCGGAACGTGCCGAGAAACTGGCTGGGTTGACGAGGCATGGGCTTTCCCTAGATTTTGCGCGGACGGCTGAAGGGTTGGTTGAGGAGATGGATCGATATTTGAATGAAGAGTTTGGTGGCATTGAAGAGTATTTTATAAAGGGAGGGATGACTATTGATGAGATTGAGTTGGTGGGTGAGGCTTTGTTGGTAAAAGGTGACAATGAACCCTAATTATTAACCCTGTATATACACAAAAGCAGACAGACCTTTTTACTTGACTATCTTTTACTTGACTTTATTTTCTCGTGAACCGTCCCTGAATCCATGACCGGTACATCTTTTGCTTCGTCCCACGGTTAACAATCAACCGATTGTCAACACCCAAATTGTCAATGAAAAAGGTCTCACCCCAAATCTTCTTCAGTTCATCCTCCTCAAAAAAGTACACCCGCGTACCGTCACCTCTAACATAAAAGTTCTCATCCATATATCTTCCCTTGCGGAACCGCAACTGCGCCAAGTCACCACGTCCATAATCCCGGAAACAAACGTGACCGCCAGGCTTCACTAACCGGCTGACATTGTCCACAGCCTTGACCCACTGCTGGGGCGACAGCGCCGAGAAGATAAAAATCAAAATTGCAACATCAACCGAGTTCTCCTCAAGATCCGGCGGCAAGACATCGCCCGCGACATCCCAGACATCAGCTTGCATAAAGGCCGTATCATAGGTGTCCTGTGTGCGCATGACCTCAACGGCCTTTTTGGAGAAATCGCATGCGTGGATACGAAGCTTGAGGTTTTCGTTGGCAGCGAGGAGAGGGAACGCAGTGTTGCCGGCGCCGGCGCCAATCTCGAGGACGGTCTTGGGGCCGGCGTCGGCCTTGATGACTTCGGAGAGGATAGGGAATTCCTGGCGGAGCCACTTGCGGTCCTTGAAGAAGTTGGCAGTGTTGTTCTTGTAAAACAGGTTCCACCACTTTGCGGGGTCGGAGTTGAATCTGCCTTCACCGGGGAAAGGTTAGCAACGGGCTCTGCTAATATTGGGGCATCATAAAAGAAAAAGCTATGTGTCGATGATGGAGTCAGATGGGAGCGAAAGACTAAAAGGTGCAGTTGTCATCATTTGAAATCAGATGAACTATGCTATATTTGTGAAATCATCATAACATCGACGGGAAAAGGTGTGGCTGGAAAGAAAAAGGAAAGAAGACAAACTCACTCTTATCAAAGTCTGAGACTGGAGACTGACGCTGCTTGGCAATCTGCTCTTCGGCATATTGGCGGTACGACTCGTCAGTTTCAACATGGTCCCAGGCATTGAACTCAAAGACATCATCCCCTTCGTTCAAATACCGACTCCCAAACTGAAAGGGATCACTGCGCTTCAGGTTGTTATTCGGGTCATGCGAACGATGAGGCGGAACAATCTCGGCCTCAGTCTTCGTCTCAGAAGACTTTACATCGTCGCCAGCCTTTTCAGCGATGACAGCCTCCTTGTCATCAGTGACATCTGACGTGACAGTGGCCACAGCGGTAGCAGAGCCCAAAAGGTTCAGGGCCGCAGCGTCGGCTTCGAGGCCGGTGGTCGCCGAAGCGACAGTAGTCTTGTCCTCAACTGGCGCCGGAGTGCTGCTCATCTCGGAAGCAGAAAAGATGATCTTCCAGCGTTCATGACTCAGTTCTTCGCCGGAAAAAAAAAAAAAGAGAGAGAGAGAGAGAGAGAAACCAAGAACCGTGAAAACAAAAAGGGAATTAAAAAGGGAAAAAGGAAGAGAATAAAAAAAAAGAATAAAAATTAAACGTGACTTGTGGATGTCCTTTTAAAAGAAATTTTGCAAAATGCGAATTGGGAAAGTGGGGAATGGGGCAGAAAGGAGTAACATCGGGTAATTTATGTTAGGGTTGAGACTAGGGTTAATCGGTTGCAGGGGGTTTGGTAGTAGAAAGCTAGCTCTGTGGCCTGTTTGGTACATGTCCACGCAACCACAACCACAACCATCCACGATCCATACGATATTAGGATAATTTACTCGAATACTTTGATATCTCTGGAATGAAGAATATCTCCACGAATACAACCACTCATCTCATACCGACCATGTCTCCAACCCTCGTCTGGCCCCAGGCTCTCTTAACCCATCAAGAAACCCTCCAACTCGCCCAACAAGCCCCCAGATATCTCTTCAACAACCCCAAGTCCTACTCCTCATCGCCTATTGCATCACTGCTGGGGACAACGGAAACCCCCGAGACGTGGATCGCCTACGAGAATCTACTACTAGCGTGTCTGCGGGCGGGCGATGACAAGTCGGCGCATGAGATTTTGGAGAGACTGGCGACGAGGTTTGGCGGGGAGAATGAGAGGATTATGGCGTTGAAGGGGGTTGTTGCGGAGGCAGAGGCAAAGACAGAGACGGACTTGGAGGAGATCTTGAAGGATTATTTGCAGATTTTGAAGGCGGACGAGGGGAGGAGTTTGAATGTGGTAAGTGAAGAGTTGTTGGTGGCAAGGGTGACTAGTGATACTGACTTTGTGGTGGGGGATTAGCCGATTGCCAAGAGACGAATTGCACTGGCGCGGTCAATAGGGCGTGTGGATAATGCAATCTCCTATGCCAATGAGCTTCTCAAGGTCATCCCCACAGATGCCGAGGCTTGGGCGGAACTGGCGGATATGTATTTATCACAAGGACTCTATGGGCAAGCCATCTTTGCGCTCGAGGAGGTTCTTGTTCTAGTGCCAAATGCATGGAATGTGAGTATCTCCTATAGGGACCACAGCACACATGAGTATATAATGTGCTAACAAGTCGTAGATGTATGCGCGGTTGGGTGAAGTGTTGTTTATGGCGGTGACGGCAAAGGGTGCAGACCAAACCCTGGTGACCAAGTATCTAGCCGAGTCCGTGAAGAGATTTTGCCGGAGTGTAGAACTCTGCGATGATTATCTGCGTGGGTTCTACGGACTGAAGACGGTAAAGACAACCAAGATACAGGATCTATTGAGAAGACATATTAAGGATGATGTAGCTAACTACTAAATGGAACCTTAGGTCACGGATCACATCATTGAAAACCCGGTTACGGGGAAGCCTTCCAAGAATGACGACGGCGGCGTGGCGTTGCAATCACCCGAGACTATCGCCCAGTTGAATCAGATGGCGACGGCGAAGTTGGCGGAGATTGTTAGACGGTATGGGGCGGGGGAGAAGGGGTGGATGGGACACAGGGCTAGTGAGATTGCGGTGGCGAAAGAGCTGTTAGAGAAGACGGCGGACAAGGTTGTTCGGTAAGAAAGAAAGATAGATAGAGAGAGAGGGGGAGAGAGAGGGAGAGAGACTAGGCCACTTTGGAGGTGCACAAGTTTCACGATATGACAAGGACAGATTGTACCGAGTTAGGCTGCAAGAGGGCCATGGATATGGATGCATTACAGAGTTTGTCGTGTTAACGATGACTTGTGGCCGTCATGGGGTACTTTGGGTAGGAGAATAGACGACGTGGTTAGCGAATATGCAATGAGCGGGCTGACTGTTGGGCTTAGGGTGGCAAAGGGCGAAGGGTGCAGGCGGAGGCGGAGGCGAGGGAGGATGGCAGAGCCCTATAAGGCTAAGGACATATATGGAGGGAAGGGGAGGAGGGTGTGAAGGATTTGGGCATCAGTGGCACTTGGGAGAAGACAAGTATGCTTGGGTTATGAAATTGTATAAGAGGAATGGTATTTTTTATGATTTTTATAAAGCTTGAGGTTCATAAGGCTGTTGTTATTGGTACAACGATATTGATGCTGTAGGGAGGAATTATATGATCTGGTCCAACAGATATGTATGCCTGTAACGACTATTACAGAGTGACTTGTATCGGCCGGGAGATTTCTATAAACCGTATCGGACAAGTGATCAACTATTGATACATCTCTTTTAACTAATATGATTTCCTCTCTGTGTACATCTGCGGCTCATGCTATGCTTATGTTATGTAGCTATTCACATGTCCAACCCGCATCACATATTTGCAGCTTGCAGCTCGCAGATGCCGGAAAACGGAAAACTCGAGGCTTTCTGTTTTATTTGCAGCCTCGTCGATCAATGGACACATGGAGAACGTGGCGCATATGCAGAGGGTGAGAGAGGAAGAGGAAGGGGGAGAGAGAGGAGAGAGAGGAAGAGGGAGAGAGGAGAAGGGTCTAGAACTTGGAGGGTGATATGATGAGTAATGATGATTGGTTGGAGGAGAGGAGGGGGAAAGTGAGGCTACTAAAGATGAGGGAGGATTGGATCGGCTGATGATGATTAGCATAGTAGGATAAACCTGTCCAAGTCACTATGAAGAATAAACATAACATGGAATATCCCAATATTCAAGCCCATTTCCACAATCCCGGTCAGTTGCTGCCCAATTACGGGTCTTCTACAACCAAGTGCCCAATCTCCTCCCTCACTCTCCCTCCTCCTCCCCCGCCTCGCCGCACAAACAATCAGCTGCCGTTTGTCATTTTGTTACTTCATCTACACTTGTACTTGGTCTATATCCACGTGATCACGTTCTTTTGTACGGCCTCAATATTCATCATCAGTCAGCCAGACAGCCAGACAGCCAGACAGCCAGACAGGCCGAGTTGTCTCCTCCTCCTCCTGTTGCTGCTGCTGCTGCTGCTGCTGCTGCTGCTGCTAAACTTGAGCTTCCTACAAGATGGATGGGACCACACCATTATGCAGTGCCAACAAGAGACCGGGAACTAGGCTGGTGTTTTTGCATGGAGGGGGCCTCAGTTAGTGGGCATGTTATGGTTGGCTTATTCGATAAACTGAATCGGCAGTAAATTTGTCTCGGACGAATAAGCACTTGACAAGAGAGGTTATTCTTTTATTAGATATATATATATATATAGGACTATCTGTGTCATTTCTATAGGTTCATCTAGCCAGTTTGACTTTGATTGATAGGGTACTTGGGGATATGCCATTTTTTAGGGTGTTCCTTGACCCTAGCTTGGTAAAGGGAAACCTTGGCTCGGGTGCCAGTTGTTCAATATCTGCATGCGGAGAACACGGAAGACGGGGGACGGACACCCAAAGGAACTCCATCTCCCATATCTACGTACGTAGATACCTGTAACTCCAAACCAACCGCGTAATCTTTTTATTCACTGAACCTGATGAATGAACAACAACCAGATAACCACCGATAACCAACCCACGCCTCACCCGGACCAAACGGCCCCACCCAGAACGCTGGATGTGTGGTGTGGCGTTTTATGTGGCTGAACGTGGCTGAATGTTTGTGTGGTGGAAGGACAAAGAAAGAGATGGTTTTTTGATTTGAAAGATGAGATATTGTTGCTTTGTATTATGGTGGTACAATGACTCCTACATGATTGTTGGGTTATGGCATCAGACTTGTTTGATATGATGCTTTTTTGTTTTGTGTGTTTCTAGCTATTTAATCGGTCCTCTTTGTTGTTACGGGATTTACAGTATGTTGGTCTAACTCCTTTCTAATAGTTGGTTTAACCCTCTTTAGACATGTAAATAAGCTTTATTCAAGAGCTTGGAACGACAGCTCTAGAATATGTTTCGTTGCCACCAAACAAGAAAGGCCTCAATTGGTAATGTCAATGGACTTTTGGAAATAGATGGTAAACATCAAGAAAGTGGTCGGTGCAGGACAGAGACAGGGAAGTGGGAGACTGATCTAGGGCCTGGGAGAAAGATGGTGTAGGGCCTCACCGCTGCAAAAAGGAAGGGCAGGGTAGAGAGTGGACAAAGCATAAATGATTCAGTAGGGACGGAAAGAAAAGTTGGGGTACGGGATGAGACAGGTACGGGGCGGGACGTTGGATGGGATTGATATGTGAGATGTGCCTAGATAGGTAGAGTTGGAGATAGAAAGGTTTAGATGTGTTCGGAGGGTCCGATTGAAGACCCCGATGGCAACCAACCCAACATGGGGATAGAGGGATGGGATATGTAGCTTAGACAGAAGTGGAACTACCTAGGCATACTTGCTTACCTACCTATATGTGTATGTGAAACTTGATCCGAAGCATCTGGAAGGAATTTGGTAGTTATGTGTATGTACCCTGTATATCGGGTACCCGCATGGAAGCGCCTATAGGTTTCGAACAATGTTGAGAGTCTACAAGCAGTTTGTGATATATTCCATTATCTCTTCTTTAGTTATCAAGATTGTCTAGATTCTAGACCCTGGCCCTGATCCTGACCCTGATTTCTCTCTTGGTCCCCTTGTGAGTTCTTTCTAAAATGCCCTTTCCTACTCCCAAACTTCTAAACCTGGCAAGTAACTAAGTAACTACCAAACCTATCCCCCCCCAAAAATGATTGCCCTTCCTTCTTCCTGTTCTTGGTAAGAAAGTTCATTCTTGCCTATTTTGATCTGGTTCCACTTTCTAGGGTTTTTCACAGTATTCTTGTATTGCACACAAAAATAATTTCAAAAAAAAAAAAAAAAAAAAGAGGGGGGAAGGAAATAGGAAAGGCTGAAGAAATAAGGCTACAGAAAAGGCCACAAAGAAGATCGTGACATTGATGTTGGCTTTGTTTAGAACCAAACTTGAAACTCCCCCGGGCGCCTAAAAACGAAACAAACCAAACAAAAAAATCGACAAGGAAGCGTCATTTAAACTCGTGGTTATCGTCAACCCCTCATTTTTGGGGTCCATTGAGAGGATAACTTTGACCGAGCCTCGCCTACTTGGATTTGTCCACTCGCCTGTCCTATCAGCGAAAAACCCTCCATCAAGACTCAGCCTTTTGCACAATCTGCTTGATTATTTTTCTTCATGTGTTTAGCTAAGCCTTCTTTTTCTTGACTCAAGTCCCCCTTCAAGTCTATCCACCAATCAACATCCTCTTCCTCTCTTCCTCTCTTCCTCTCTTCCTCTCTTCCTCTCTTCCTCTCTTCTTCGTCCTGCAGCTCCCAAAATCCCTCTCATATTTCCTCCCCAAAGCAACCGAAGCAACCAAATCAAAAGCAAGAGAAAAAAAAAAGAAAAAAAATTGATAGAGAGAGTTTCTCCGCTTGGTCAGACGCCAGCCACAATCTTGGCCAACCAACCAACCAAAAAGTCAAAGTCAAAGCCTAAAGAAGGCCTAATTTCTATTCAGAAAAGCCTATATTCTTTCTTCTTGTTCTATTTCCCTTCACCCTCTTCCTCTCCCTCTACTTCTTCTTCTTCTCTAGCTAGTTGGCTGAGCTGCTCTTTTTGATTTGATACGTCGAGCTGTGTTGGCAATCTTGTGACAGCCACGCTTGATTCACTCTCACTCGCTCGCTCACCGTACCTTTTTTGTCTTGATCTTTTTTCTTTTATTCTTTTTCTTTTCCTTGCCGGGCCGCTACAGTAACAATAATCTTGTTACCTTTGCTTTCTTTTCCTTTCCTCTGCTCTGTTCTTCTCTACTCTTCTCTTCTCTGTTCTGTCCTGCTTTGCTTTGCTTTGCTTTGCTTTGCTTTGCTTTGCTTTGCTTTGCTTTGCTTTGCTCGCCCTCGTCCTTTTTCTCTTTTCCTCTTTCTTCCTCTTTCTAATCATTCTTTTTCTTTAATCTTAACCGCCCGTCTCCAGAGAATCAATACTAAACTTTATTATTTTCCAATCACAGTAAACCCCAAGAATTTTAACCCTTTTGAACGCCTTCTTCCTCTTCTTTCTCTTCTATTATTCTTCTTTTTCTTCAGCCTTGAATTCCCTCTTCACATTTTCCCATTTACGTGACCGCCTCTCACTGGACTCGATTTCGTTCTCTTCTATTTTATTTAAACATTATTTATTCATTTACCTCTATTTGTTCACTGCTACACACACACTCTCCCTCTTTCTCATTGACTCTTCCTAAACCTGTCTATATCCCCCCCCCAAAAAAAAAAAATCCCGACTGCCGACACCTCTTTTTCTTTTCTTCCCTCCTGTTCTATTTTTGTCAAATTTCCAACAATACGGCTTACCCATTCAATCATCTTCTTACTTGACAATGTACGTTTTCTCTCATTATGACAAACTCCAAACCCTCATTGTTCTCGCCATCACATGTCCTCTTCCTCCTCTTCCTCCTCAAAAACACTAAAAGTTTCCACTACCACTCAACTCTTGTCTACCTTCTTCGTCTGCCTTGCTTTTTTGTCCTTGCCCATTTCCCCATTTCAACATAACATATATCTGCCCATACCACTCACTCACTTCCCTGCTCTTCTTCTTGAGCCATGGCCATCCAGTGACGCTGTCCGCTTTGGTTTCTTTCTACACTCACCCCTCGTTATCATCATCATCCATCACCAATAAACGGAACAAACTAAACAATCACTACTACCTTCTGTCATCCCGCTTCTGTCACTTGTCCTCCTTTCAACTCCATAGTCACCGTCAATCACTTCCCCGCCTAGTCTCTCTCTCTCCTCTCTCTCTCCTCTCTCTCTTCATCTCTACTCTCTAGCCTCCCACATCTTGCCCTTCTTCAAAAATCTATCCAGCTCCCAAGCCTAGTCAACTCACACTAGCCAGTTAGCCAGCCAGTTAGCCAGCCAG
>MKGJ01000277.1:0-21342 GCA_002018255.1 Bretziella fagacearum | reverse complement strand
CCCCCCCCCAACGCGAAAAACAAAGTATATTTGGACGGCTGCATTAGTGGCTTCGTGAGGCGGCCCTCACAGCTCGTATTCCAGCTTCAGGATCGAGGTTACATGCAGTGGCGGTGGAGGAAAGAGGAGGAGGAAGAGGAGAAAAGAGATACATGATGTAAGGGTTGTATTTTAAATGTTATTTTTTTTATATTTTTTATTCCAAGTTTTAATGCTCAAAGGAAGAGGTGTCATTATAAGCGTCATCAAGGAATGGCATCGATGTTGATGGTTATATCCTATTTGATATAACCGTTTTATATTCACAGGGACACAAGTCCATATCACCTGATTCAAAGCAAACCAACCCCAACACATCCAAATTGCCACCTCAGTACTTGACCTCTGTACTTTTCCAACCTGTAAATTCCCCTCTTCCCCTCTTCCCCTCTTCCCCTCTTCCCCTCTTCCCCTCTTCCCCTCTTCCCCTCTTCCCCTCCCCTCTTCTTGTACAAGGCAGTGCTTCTCTAGTACCTCAGATGACCAGTATAAAAAAATAAACCCTCGCCGGCCTCATCATTGTCCCCGCAAAAAAACATAAAAGCTCATCCATCTATCGGGCAACATGTCATTGGATCCACAATGGAACAAATAACCTGGCGGCCGCCCCGTATCTGCAAAGGTGGTGATACTGGAGTTTTTTTCTACAATGGAGGCAAATGCTTTGAAGGGCGGAACACGAAGTCGAGGATTTTTTTATGATGGAGGATGGACAAGACAAAGGGAACAAGGGACTGGATATGTAGAATCTGAAATGTGAATAGGCTGTATCATACGATGGGATCTCACGATCTGAGGATGTGATGATTTGTGTATTAGTACTACTTTTACTTGCTGCTGTCCACGGACCAAACCAGAAAATTATGAATTTTTATTTATTATCAACAACACTTTGTTCGTTTTTGTCTGAGAGACTCTATAATATGTCTCACTATTTCCAAATATACTACGGCCGTGGCTATCCTTATGACGGAACGGTAGATTCCGGGAACGCTGTTATGTAGAAAAAAAAAAGAAATAATAAGCTTGTCATCTTGTCATTTTCCTCATCAAATCATGGAACACCAACAAGTCTTTTCTTTCATCTAGCCTGGTCCAGCCCAAGAGCCTAGACGTCAGGTAAGTACTTACTTAGCCTATACTGTTCCTTTTCATCTCACTACAAAGAACTACCTAAACTCGTATTTTTCCGGCATCTCTGGAAGTATATAGAATCTCGTAGTCGAATCCAGTCATTGGACCAACACCAAGACAGAACTTTGCCTCGGATGGGTCAAATTTTCTGGATCTCGCTTGATCATCCCCACTTGTTCTCACCAACACGCAGATCTGTAGCCGGGAGAGAAGAAAAGAAAAAGAAATATGGGCGGATGACGCTTAGGTTCGGTCAAAAGTTATGTCAGTAGTATCTGGGCGTGTCTGTGGGCTTCTTGCCGCCCGACACTATTATTAATGTTTTTTTTTCATTTTTTCATTTTTTCTTCAGCATAAAATAGAATCTATTGGAAGAGTCGAGTCGGATCTTTTTCGGGAAAAGAGGCAGGGTCTTGGAACCAACAAGTGTGCCTCGTATTCTTTACTAGTTTTCTTTTTCTTTTCCCCCTACTACAACACAAGTTCCCTCTGTAGGTTAAATATGTAGGTAAGTACATTGGTACCTACCTAACAACTGTTTCTTAAAAAAGAAACATCTCGGTATAGCTTCCGCAGTATGTCCAAGAACAAGCGCACCGGCTACATACGCTTCCTGAAGCTAATTCACTAGTTTGCCCGCTGTGGCCAAGCTCCGAGAGTCAAGACATTAAAGTGTCCCCCGCCTCATTTACTGTAGGTAGATACCTCATCTTCCCGCAATCCATCAATCAACAGACCCTATATCTCAACCCAACCTGGTTCCATATTCCCATGACCCATGATTTTATGACAATCCATCTGTCTCATCTTATCAAAAACCCTCGTCATAACAAGAACAGAGCATCTCATATATCATATGAATGCACACAGGTCACAGTTCCTCTCTGAGCCTCCATTAACCCTAGCTTCATTGTCATGCACTGACACAACGTAACACCTGTTCCATCCACTTGACTTGTTGTAGTTGCCCTTTTTTTTCTCCTTCTGTTTCTTTAACCTTTTCTTTCCCTGTCTTGCCGAGGACCCCCCCCCCCCGGCTCGCCAGTCGGTCTACCAGAAAGCCAAGATCACCTACCCGCAGGTCTGTTCTTCTGCACATGTCCTTTTCCGCAAAAAAAATAAATAAAAATAAATAAAAATAAAAGACCATACTCCCAGGTCCAAACCGTCCCATCAACTCTGTCTAAGAAAGAAAGAGAGAAGAAGAAAAGAAAAGAAACCACGAAAACAACATGGGCCTTGTCCTGTCTGTAAGTGAAGATTTAAAAAGAAAAATTTGAATAGCGTTTATGTATGGATTATATGAGGGACCATAGATGCAAAGTAGCACCACTTCATAAGAAGTTATGCGCTGGTCGTTTTCTGCCCGCCACAAGACACATGTATATATATCTCTCCTTTTTTTTTTCCTTTGATTTTCCTTTTGTCTAGTGTAAATGTTTCTGACGATATTTGTTCATCATCTTGAGATTCTTTCTTTCTTTTTCTCCATCAGTCGATATTCAGATCGTCGTGTCTACCTACTACTTGCACGGTGTTCCGTTCCTTCTTACACAACCTGTTTTTTTATTATCATCGGGGATACAAAGCTGGTCACAACGCTGCACAAATTGCTGACTGCTGACTTTCCAGCAAGACATTCAATATCGTGGGATTTTCCTTGTGTGTCTCTCTCTCTATCTAAACTGTCGTTTCATATTATTCTTATATACGCTCTTTCCTATTTCTCACACCCTCGGTTTTGTGCGACAACAACTCATCCGCACCTGCCACTTTTGATTGTATACTTACAAGAGAATAACGACGACGTCTAAAGCTCAAGATATTGGCAATATTCTCTCGTTGATTTATCTTTGTTTCTATCCTCTTTTTTTTTGTCTGTCGTTATCGATTATCACTTTCATCCCCTGGTCGCCCCTCAACCTCATCCGCTGTATCAAATATTGCAGTTTTCCTGCTGTTGGTTCCCGCTATCAGCAGAGTCAAATTGACAGCGCTATAACAGTCCTTTTGTATTTGTCTTTATCTCGTTGATATTTCTCCTTTTAGAGACATATAACGAGAAGAAAAAAGAAAAGGAGGAGGAAAGGAAAAAAAAAAATAAACTCTGCCAACTCTCAAAAGTAGTTGGTCCCCGGCACGTTCACAGCCACCATCCATCTTCCTTTTTTTCCCCCCGGCTTGCTGCTCGCAATTTCATCTTGCATTTGACTACGCAAGGAAACGGTTTGATTATTTTTCTTTTCTTCGTAGCTTATAGCTAGCTCTTCCAAGCTCAAGGTTAGTCCCGATTCCTTCCCCGGAGTAAAAGAAAAAAAAAAAAAAACAGACAATTCCAAAAAAAGGTTCCAAACACACCCCAAAATATCAACATAAACCCACTACGAGAATACACCTTTTTAGGTTGCCAAATCGAGAGAGAGAAAACAAAAAGACCTAGGAAAGCTCTACATGGTTGGTCATGTACACTTTCCCCAATCAAGTAAGGCGGCTGCTCTAATTGGATGCTGTTGAACGTGATATGAGATCACATCCAGCTGGGTCGGTCCCGCTCGCACAACTTGATATAATATAACATACAAGCTACCCAGTGCCAACCGCGTTTAGTTATGAAGCAACCGCCACCATCTTGACCAACTTGCTTTTTTTCTTCATCCTTGGTGATTTAATGGTTTCTATTTTCCTTCTCCCTATCCCGTCTTATTATTACTATTACTATTTATTCTCCTCTTATATACCCTCATTCCTTTCCTTTCCTTTCCTTTCCTTTCCTTTCTTCATCAACCAAGCCAATCAAATCTTCTTCCTTGATATTTGTCTCTGTTGTTGCGTCCCAACGTCTTCTCATCCTCCCTTGCCACCATCAAACATCTTACTTAATATTCCCGGAATTCACAAGCCATTGATTCAAGCATTCCATTCCACTTGAGTCCTTTTGGTCGTTTTTGTTGTCCCAATCCATTGTTTCCCACACGTCGTATACGCAGGCTTACTGATATATATCCATCTATTTTTGCCAAACAAATCAAGGCTATATACAACAAGGCGGTTTGTTACACTATTCCAGGAAATCTGCTGCACGTAGTTTCAATCACCCGGGATACCTTGTTGGATTCGCCCTGTTACGGCCGGCCTAGCTTACTTACGACCAAACACCCAGTTGTTTCTGTCAAGCTTGAATCACCCAGTATTCCAAGGCTTTGCACCTTTTGTACAGCCGCAGTTAATCCTCGTGCCGTCCTTGTATCATTCAGTACTGAGTACTTTTGTACCAATATTGCACACTGGTACGCCCAGTAACGCTCCACGGTACCAAGTCTTCCCTTATACCGCACTCTAAACAGCACTCTCCGGCACTCGGAAACCATTTCAAACACAACCCGGAGCCCTCGTGTCTGTCTAATCTTTATTCGCTGCTCCCTTGCTTTGGCAGCTTCTCAAATATCGTTTCGTTCTTCTTACCTTGATTGGCCTCCGACATAATGCAGGTCTTTGCCACCCTGCCATCACCACAACCGACGCCGGCTGAACGCTCCGATAGCTTCCAACGCCTCCTCGATCTTGAACGCCAACTAAATGTAAGTTGTTTGACTGACGGTATCAATCCCCAAAATCTGCCTTCAAGACATTTCCCCATAAGCCCCTCTATCACTGACTCTTCTCTATAATCTCCCCTCCTCCCCTCCCCTCCCCTCCTCTCTTCAAATGTGCAAACTGCGAGCTAGTGTGGGTGTACAACGCAGACAAATGTGTGGTAACTACCGTATTCAATGTAGGCTATATTTACATGGGTAAATATAGCAATTACTACTTGGAGTTTCAAAAAAAAAAAAGTCAGCTCAGCCCAAAGAAGCGCCTGCCTTTTATCGTGGAAAAAATAAAAAAAATAAAAAAAAAAATAAAGAAAAAAAAAGCAGCATCAGCTGGCGCGGCCTGTGAGGGGAGAGTCCGGAGTCGTATACAAGCACATCATAGGCCAATAGACTTCGTATATATACGTATGGTATGGTATATACTAACCAAATAATGTTTTTGCTCATATAGGTCTCGAGAATGCAACATCAGTCTCAGTCTTTGGAGTCTCGGCCTCCCTTGGACGGCCATCACCACTCATATTCTCATACTCCAACCACTACTACGACCTCTCCCCTCATATCAGCCTTTGCTTCCTCGGCCTCTCATTCTTCTGCCACTCCTCTTCAAGAACGTCGCCGTAGCGTTGCCGTCGCTACACGCATTCCAGTGGCTTCTTCTTCTTCTTCTTCTTCTTCTTCTTCTGTCTCTCACCCTGCATCCTTCCATCAGCAGATCTCCTCTGACTTCGCCCCTTCATCCGCCCCTCAAGCTTCTAAACGTTTCTCACAGCCGTCTATACCATCCCACGCCGATAACCACCACCACCATAACCACGTTGACTCCGACTCGGGGTCTATAGGCCAGTCCCCTACCTGGGACCGTGGCCGTACTGTCCAAAAGAAGCCGCGCACCCGGCTCGTGAAGCCCCCACCATCGGCGTCCAAGACACCTTATCTTCAAATTGAAAAGACACCCAATAGCGTCTCAAGATCCTCGTTGGCTTCTTCTATTGACGAACGTCCCGGGAGAGAATCTACACGCCGAGACTCTTCAAAGCCCCGTAGCCGATCGCGGTCTATTGCTGATCGCATCCGCTCTTCCTTTGACCTCTCGTCGTCACGCCGTAGGGAACGCTCGAGTACCATGACATCTGAGATTTCCGTGCCAGTGTCAGTAGTGCCATCAGAATTCCAGGTGCCAGTTACCGACCTAAGTGGCCCTGAGCCTAGGATTGTTGAGAACCCAGGAATGTGCAAGACGTACAGGGAGCCCAACCGCCTGACCAAGAGTGACCCTAAAAGGAACACAGCCGCCGCCTCACCGGCTGCATCGCCTTTTGCATCGCCTTCATCAACTAGTGGTGGTACTGCGCCGATGCCGTCTGACGATCAACCTCGTGGTCGTAGGAGAATTCAAGATCACGACAAGTCAAAACGGATGTCGTTCCTAGGTTGGAAGCGTGACGGATCTTCCTCCAAGCATCGCTCATCTGCCTCCGAATCTGCCATCTCAAACATGCCTATACCTCCATTGCCGTCAAATAATGCTGCCCATCCTGCTACCACTGAGTTGGACTTTTTAGCTGGTTTCACACAAGCATACTCACCTCCGGATCTCGATCTCAAGAGTCCAAAGTCGTCCTCAAGCTTCCAACCCTTTAGTGCCCGGGCTACCATCGGCTCACCGTCACCTAATTCTCCTCGCAGTACCTCGGCCATGTACAACGCTCCCATGACAATCACCAAGCCCATTTCCGTCATTTCACCGGCGCCCACTGTCACCTTTGTCGAACCGCTAGACGATAACAAAGACAAAAAGGACTCAAAGAAAGGATCAGCTACGCCCTCTCGTCGTGGTTTCAGAGATGCCGCCAAGGCAGCTTTCCGCCGCTCCATCTCCCGGCCGCCCCGCGAAGAAACCCTGGCGCAACGCAAGGCGCGCTTAGGAGCTACAAGCCCTGCATATCACACCATGATCTCCCTCCCGATTCCTCCCCCCATCAAAGACCACCCCATCAACCGCCCTTCCTTCCCGTCATTGTCGTCATCCCCTTCCATCTCCTCATCCGCCGATATAAGCAACCTCAGGTTCTCCAAAACAACCTCGGCACTTTCCACCGTCGACAAGTCCCGTAGCCACGATACCTTTGCCGGCCCCGGGAACAAGTTCTCTGTCCCTCCGCAACCGCTTGCCCTTCGGTCTACCATTAGCCACAGTAGCCTGGGCGTGCTGGGCGTGCCGCCGCTCTCCCATTCCCCGTCGCCGTCTCCCGATTCTGATGTTTTCGCTATTCCACGGAAGAGTTCCCGGCGGCAGCGCGTGCGTCCTGCGAGGTTGACATCAGGACTTATGAAGGATATTGATTCTGCAAATGAGAGTGATTCTGCTGGTCCACATACACCGGCAGACTCGATTGTTAGTTTGCCGACAGGGGTCAGAGTCAATAAGAATCGCAGGCGTGGCAGATATTCACCGCAGATTCAGTCGGATGTTAGTGACGGAGGATTTGGCGATTCTGGGGATTGCCCGATGCCATTGAGACATCAGGGACGGATCCCCAGTGGGCCGATATCTGAAAAGCCGGGACACCCAATGATGATGCAGAATCGGGTGCCAAGTCCCTATGGGACACTCTCGCCATATGATGATGAATCCCATTCGGAAAGTCAAATGAGCTCCTCACCCGAAACCGCAATGTCATCTCTAACCTCCACCACAGACATGGCCCCAGTCTCTCTCGCTGCTGCTGCTGCTGCCGCTGCCGCTGCCGCTGCCGGAGCCAACGCCAGTGTTAGCAAGAACTCGGTTGTTAGAGACCTCCGTGGAGAGGCGGATCCGCTGGCCAAAGTTCTAGTGCAGTGTTGCCACTGCAAGTTCTTTCATGATATGCCGAGTAAAGTGTATGAATACATGGCGGGACCGGATCCGGTGGTAAAGGATTCAAGGGCGGGTGTTTCTGGGGCCATTGCTGTGAGTGTTAGATGTCAGTGGTGTCAGCATGGGATGCAAACCAAGTGTTGTGCGGGATATGCGGCGATAGTGTATCTTACTGAGAAGATGCATTAAAGGATATGTTTGGTGTACAAGTGAAGTGCTGGGGACAGTTTCAGTTGTCTTCTTCGGCACTTTGTTCGTTTATGAATATTGTCAACTGTCTATTACGTTTCCTTTGTTTTTGATACTTGCATTTTATGTCTTGATATACAGTTTCTTATTTACAAGAAACATCCATTTCCTTGAACACTCTTGAAAGCTCTGAATGTTCTTTTTTTTTTTTCTTTTTTTCTTTTTCTTAAGGTTCTGTTTGGGCAATTTTCTTTCTTTTCTCAGTACAGACTTGTTTGGTTTTGTCATGATGGATATCAGGATTGGATTTACATGTTAATGATTTAAGTGGTGCGCAAGATTTTTACCTCTTGGCGGTAATGATAAATTAGCTTTAGGGAGTATTCAGCAGAGCTCAAACTTTCATTTCGAAATGGAAATATTTAATCGAATTATTCAAGTTGTATAATACGCTTTATTATTTGAAAAACACCAAGCTCTTGTTTTAATTATTAGTTCGTGATACTTGCTATGATAGGGTTAGGGTATAAATCAATCATCAGGGGCTGGTTGCTCCTTCCCTTGACTGTCTCCCAATCTGATGCAGCGTGCGTGTCGCATTCTAAGCGGAAACACGTGATCATCGCTAATTCATTTAATTCGTTGGCCTGACAGACAGACACATTCATGAGCCGGCCCTTTGAAGCCACTTCACTTGAAAGTTAGGTACTTTGGTTGTAAAGGACATAGTTATTGCAAGCGGAGAACTTCCTTTCAGCTTTAGAACTCCAAAACGTTAATCAAAGGAGAGAGGGGGGGGGGGAGGAGGTTAAACTTCCTTCATCTCCAATTCGGTACACGCGACGCGCATCTAGCCGGGTACCTTTGTCGCGTAAATATAGCCTCAAGGTACATGTGTCATGAGATTCCAAAAGTCACAAAATGTAACTGTGTAGCCCACGTCAAGTAAGATGAGAAGGCGCAAGCGGTTGAATTTGGCGAGGAGTCAAGTCTGATACAGTGGACGACCTTCTGAAATTGCAGTGGAAAGCAACATAAAAAGTACTGAATTTTTGCCTGAAAAACTTGATGTTTCTTAAAGGAAGGCACGAGAGAGAAAAAAAAAAAGAGCAAGAGCAAGAGCAAAAAGAAGGAGAAGGAGAGGGGGGAAATGATAACCACTCGGATTACAGCCAAAAAAAAAAGCCACAAAATTAAAGAGCGACGAAAATAAACAACGCATCAACGCCCCTCAAAAAGCATCAACTCCCACCACCACCACCCCCCAAAAAAATTCAAAAAAAATTCATCATTTATCTCTTACTTTCCATTTAATCAATCAATCAATCGCCCCAAATCGCCTCATTTAATCGAGTATGGCGACCACGACATCACGAAAATTTTCCACGCCAAATGCCTCAAATGCGCGCTCGCGTTCCCATTCAGGCCACCTTCCTGCGACCGGTACCACCAAACTCAAGCCCCGGAGCACCAGCAGTGGTGTAAACCTAGACATTCGCCGGGCCTTTGCTATTGCAGCAGCACCAGCGCAGGCAAAATCATTGTCTCAATCAAAGCCGTTGGCCTCGAATAATTCCACCAATATAAATCGTCCACTGGACACCCGTCGAAGCCCTTCTGTGGCTCAATTGCCCGGGGCACCGGCGACCTCCGTGGCTGCTTCCGTTAGGGCGAAACCCGATAGCGCGAAGCATCCGCCTAGGCCAGTGCAGCGGAAGCGTAGCGTCGACCTGGAAGCCCTGACTGCTCCGCTGAAAAAGCGTCGACAGGCCCCTGTCGCTACAACTACCGAACCCACTACAGAACCCACTACAGAACCCACTACAGCACCTACTACAGCACCTACTACAGCGCCCTCTACTACGTCTCAGGCGCCTGCACCCGCTGCAGAACTCCCCGTGCTGTTCAACTTTACACCGCGTTGTCCTCCATTGCCAGTGCATAGTAGTGCCAGTCAGCAGCGACAGCAGCAGACGCGGCTTGCCTTTTTTACACCCACAAGACCACATAGTGAGCAATTCCAGCCGTCTATCCCTCTATCCAAGCAACGAGCTCCCCAATCTTTGGCCAACTCTTCGTTCCTGACCTTTCCCGTCCCAATCGCGTCGCACCCCATAAACATAACCCCGGCGTCTTGGTCCCACCTTCCGACGCCACCCACCACTACAGACATCGCCAACCAAAATCGGTCGGACAAGTCCCACACATACGCCGGTATTACTCCCGTTGCTTCTCCTGCACTTCTCTCCCACTTCCACTCGTACAACACCCCCTGCAAGAAGACCTCTTCGTCACACACCCTCCACGCCCCGCCATCGCCGCCGTTGTCCGCAGCGGCGTCCTCGCCTGCTTCCGAAGCCGCAGCCATAGTAGTAACACGTGCGTCAAAACTCGGAGCCGGCGGTGACACGCCAGGCCAGATCGGGAGGATAGAGGGTGTCCCGAGTTCCACTAGTCTTCCATCACGACCGAGCCGGAGAGACCGGGATCGGGATCGGGATCGGGAAAAGGAAAAGGAAAAGGAGGATAAGCATGATTCCGGAATAGGACCGGATGAGGTGTCGGCTGCGACTAGAGGGAAGTCGACGGCTGCACTTGCTGCAAAGAGAGTGAATGTGAACTCTGACGTCACTGGTGCAAGTGGTGGTGCGCACAAGGCGCCAAAGGATTTGAGACAGGCCGAGGGTTCGGTGGCATCTGAGGGGTCCGAGACTAGTGGGCGGAAGTTGCGTTCACAAGAAACGATTCGCTTCAAGAGTGAATTATCGTCTTATTTCCCAGAATATGATGTTATCATTGGAAATGATACCAAGGGAATGAGTAAGTTGTGCTTGCTGTATTATGTTTTTCTATCGTACAAACCTTATTAACACAAAATTTTTTTTTTTTTTAAAAAAAAAAGAAAAAGATAGTCTTGAAGTCGAGACTGAGCTTGAAGTTTACGGAAATTCAGACATCAAGGAATTCCCTGTCAAGACTTACCCAGACAGTGCTTTCACCACTCTGTACCAAGTACAACCTGCCGACTTTTCCGGGATCGAACTTGGTGACGTTGAAGAAGACTCGCTTGCTGATGACGTCTATGAACTTGCCCACCGCAAATATGAACGCCAAGAACGGACTGTCAAGAACGCTGAACGAGTACGTGCCCAACACGAAAAGGACCAGGTCGTTCGTATTCTTGAAAGTCTCCAAGGTCCCGATTGGCTCAAGGTCATGGGTGTCACCGGTGTAAGTGATGCCCGCAAAAAGTCCTTTGAGCCCGCTCGTCAGCACTTCATTTGCAGCTGCCAGGCTGTTCTCGAAAAGTTTAGACTTTGGGCCATTGAAGAAAAACGTAGGAAAGCTGAAAAGGACAAGAATATTCATGGAAATAGCGTTGAATTTCCTGCGTTACTTGGCAAGGACAAGGACACTGTTATGGCGGATGCTCCTGTTCGTGAGACTGGTCGCTCTGGGTGGTCGGTTATCAAGACTGAGGATGATGGTGATGTCAAAAGTGTTGCCACTGTATCAACTGCCAGCGATTCTGATCTCTACATTGCCAAGCAACTTCAAGAAGATACTATTGCCGTCGAACACAGTCGTCGAGTGCGCAAGCGGAAGGAGCCAATGATGGATGAGCGGCCGAATAAACGACATGCGACGCCAAAGTTGCTGACACCACCGCCAGTGCAAGTCAAGGAGATTAAGTCTTTGTTTGCAAAGAGACATGAGAGGGATGCTGCAGTCAATAGACATAGACGCGGTGGTCGGAATATCTTGGCCTTTGGACAGCCGTTGCCCGAGTTGTGGTTAAAGGATTTTGAGATGCCGGAAGGGATGAGAGAGGAGGTGGAGGAAACGAGGAGGAAGGAGAAGGAGGGGATGAGTAAGAGGAAGGGGTTGAGGAATTCGGCCAAGTAGATTGTGAGTTTGTGTGGGTCATCTGGTTTCATGTCCAAGATGTTTTTTTTTTTCTGTTTTAGCTCCTTTTTTGTTTTGGGAAGGCTTTTTTTTTTTTTTTTGAGTTTATTGGCATAGTTTGGCGTTGGGACGATACCATGGGGTTTGATTTTTTAATGGGAATGAATCATGCTTGTTGTTTATTAGAATTTTGGTAGCGAAAGTGGGTTTTTTATTTTTTTTATTCTTTTTTATTCTTTCTTTTTTTCATGTGGAAACTTGGAAGAATAGCATGATCTCTTGTAAACTTTGCCTTTATATTTTAAAAAAGCAAATGCGTCATTCTTTCCAACAATAACTTTAGAAACCATTAGCCAACTTGATATCGAGAAATGGGATCTAGTTTATTTGGTAGTAATCCCGCTTTTCATCTTAGCTCGACGTTAAAAGTGGAGTCGCTTACTCAGCAATCCGTTTGCACGACCCACTTGCCTGCTTGCCAGGTTAACCAGGACTAAGCGGGCCAATTATATATATTTCTTGCAATTGCAATTGCCTGCCCCATTACAAAAGTTAGACGCGACGGCAGGCCCAAGTTCAATGGTCTGTCTACGTGCGCACCTGTCTTTTGTCACGATTATTACCTTTTTCTCCATGTCCATTTTCCCCTTGGATTTCGATTGGATTGTTCTATTATTATCACGGCGACGAGCTATTTTTGAATCATCAGTTGATGAAATACGACTGTCAAAAGACGTATTGACGTTTTGGACGACATACACTCGTGACATTGATTCGCGAAGGCTGTTACTTACTTTGCGGATTCACCTCAAACTATCATTGGATATTTGGCGAACCCACCACTCGTTAACTCGGTGCGGGATCACGGCTTCATTGCTTTTTTTATTTTTTTCTTTTCTTCTTTACTTTTAATCATTAATATTCGGCGCATCCCCCCTCTGTTCTTTTTCCCACAACCACATTGGCTAAATTGACGACTTCGAAACCCAAACTAACGCGACGGCCAAGAGGCGATCTTGCTCCCGAACCATAAGCGTTCAAACTTCAACTAGCCTCACCAGTCAGCCTTGCCGCTACTCCACCATTTTTTTCTTTCTTTTTTTTTTTTTTCTTCTCCTCACAAGGGCACAACAAATTCATCGTCTACCTTGCGACTTGACGGTTGTTCCTCCATCTCCATACGACTCCATCTCCACCACTACATCTAATACTCCATCGACGAAATCACGATAATTTCCATCCGCCTACTAGCCCCGGCGCTATGAGCGTTGCGCTGCGTCTGCGGCTTCAATCATCTTGAACTCCCCCCCCCCCCCCGACGGAGCTCTAGTCGACCACCAAGCCTGGAGCGCTCCCAATTCTCACATCTCCCATCCACATTCCGACAAGGCCCCTCCTCGGGCTAACCCCACCCATCATAGCCATGGCGTGCGAATCGGCTCCGGTGTTTCAGCCCCCCTCATTAGGCGATAACTTTGATGATGGCACAATGCCGGAACCCAAGGAAATGGAATCGTTGCCGTATTCTTTTAATAGGCAAGAGGTTTTCATCGATGTTGACTTTCTTAATCGGGGGGTCTCGGGTAAGTCGGAGATTTGGTTCACCACATTCGACTCTAATAACCTCCCCGACATTCGCATCGACGCACGACAGTGCGAAATCGACATTGAAAGCGTCACTATAGAAATCATTCGCGATGGCCAACGTCTTAAACCCATCAACGTCCCCGCCGAATACAAAGACCCTTGCGACCTCCTCGACTACCCCGAGGGATACCTCTGGGAAGCGGGCAACCACGACCTCTGCAAGCTCCGCATGCTTTCACTTATTGAGACGAGAAATTCGGACTCACCCGCCGATAGTCGCGACCTAATAGTATACCGGCCGCTCGATGGTGCGTTAAAAGTCAAGATATCCAAGGAGCTCTTTAGAAAGCCTGGCATCATCAAGCTCAAGGCGAGTGATGAAATTGAACACCACGACTTTGTTCTGTCAATACCTTACAAGAGCACCAAGATTCGGGATGGCTTCCAGTTTGTTGGTGTTGAAGAGGGTGATGCGCGCTATCCCCACATGTATACGCGCCACTCTTCGGAACCGGGAATTGCATCGTCTATATTCCCGTGTATTGACGACCCCGGAACCCTCTGCGACTGGAAGATACACGTTACCTGCCCCAAGACACTTGGTCACGCCCTTAGACCAACAAGGATACGAGGCGGAGATTGTGACTGGCGGTACAACAACCTCACCGACGAAGACAAGCTGCTCGACATCAATGTGGTCTGTACTGGATCCAAGACTGACCAAATCGACGACCCCAATGACGACACCAAGTACATCACCTCCTTTACTACAGAGTCACGAACTATTTCGGCGGACAAGGTGGCATTTGCAGTTGGCCCCTTTGAGCATGTTGATCTTTGGACGCAGTTCCGTACCGACGAGGATGACGATAAAATGGGCACTAGCGCTATAAGAGTACACGGCTTCTGTCTCCCCGGCCGTGCTGATGAAGTGCAAAATACTTGTGCGCCCATGTCCATGGCCGCCGACTTTCTTACAATCAATTACTCAGCCTACCCATTCGAATCTTTCAAGATGTGCTTTGTCGACGACTTGTTACCAGACACTGTGCCACAGTGCTCACTAGCATTTATCAGCAACCGACTATTGTACCCCGACGACATTATCGATACCGAAATTGAGACAACGGAAAAGCTGGTGTATAGTCTGGCGGCCCAGTGGAGTGGCATCCAAATGTTTCCCAACATGCGCAGTGATACCTGGGTAACGACTGGTCTGGCCTGGTTCATGACGGACACCTTTATGCGCAAGTTGTGTGGCAACAACGACCACCGTTTCCGAATAAAGACTGCAGTTGATCATCTCGTGGAGATTGATGTAGATCGGCCTTCATTACATGAGGTTGGAAAATTCCTTCACCTTGGCACGTTTGAGCAGGATTTTCTGGCTCTCAAGTCACGGCTGGTCATGTTTGTCCTGGATAAGCGCTTGATCAAGGCTTCGGGTGGTTCTACTGGTCTTACCCGTATCATGTCGCGCCTTTTCCTCAAGGCAAGAATGGCTAGCAATTCAATCGATAAAGTTGTCAGCACTGAAAGTTTCCGCAAGATTTGCGAGAAACTGGGACGCTCCAAGTTGGAAGCTTTCTGGAAAGAATGGATCTTTGGCACTGGCTGCCCTAAGCTGGAAGTTACTCCTCGTTTCAACAAGAAGCGTTTGTGTATTGAGATGACTATTCGGCAAACTCATACCCCCATCGATGAGCCGCCTCGGTATCTACAGAAGGAAGAGTTTCTCCGGGTGCTTGTGGAGAATCGCAATGGTGTGATCAAGAATGCGCCACCACAAATGTTCACGGGTCCGATTACTATTCGGATCCATGAGGCTGATGGCACTCCCTATGAACACATTGTCGAGATTCGAGACGATGCGGGCACTAAGCGGGCCACCAAGTTCGAAATTGCGTACAATACCAAGTACAAACGCCTAAAACGCACTCGCCGTATGAAGGAAAAGCAGACGGCTGCTGGTAAAGACGAGAATACGGGTGACGATCAGGAAGTGTTGCTCTACTCGCTCGGTGATATTTTGCAGACTCCCGCCGAGGTGGAGACGTTCATGGTCCGCGAATGGGATGAAGCTGCGGAACGTCAAATGGATTCAGAGTCTTACGAGTGGATCCGCATGGACACGGACTTTGAGTGGATCGGGTTCATCCGCACCAACATGCCAGGATACATGTATATCTCGCAGTTGCAACAGGATCGTGACGTTGTCGCACAGGAAGATACTCTTTTGTACATCCGGCGTGAACGTCCGCACCCCGTGGCCTCCACTTTTCTCGTCCGGACTCTGATGGACACTCGATATTTCCACGGCATCCGCACCATGGCAGCTCAGCTTCTGCAGCTACAGGCCACGGAGCAGAACGACATGCGTGGAATGGTGCAGCTAATGGAAGCCTTTTGTCATTTCTTTTGCTACCAAGGCACCAAGTTGCCGAAGCCCAATGACTTCACCAACAAGCAGCAGTACCGGGTTCAAAAGACGATTCCCATGGCGTTGGCACAAGTCCGTGACAAGCGTGGCAAATGCCCGATGCAGGTCCAAAGTTTCCTTTTAGATTTGCTGCTTTACAATAATAACAGCGACAATCAATACTCTGATCACTACTACGTAGCTACGCTCATCACAGCAGTGGCAACCGCCTTTGTAAACGATAAACGGGACGAGGGTGCCTTTTATATCCGCACGTCGGATGATGATTTACGTGACTCTACCGAGAAGGAGATCCTGCAGCGTGCTCTTGAGCAAATAAATCGTTTTCTCCGTATGGATGAGTGGACTAACAGTTACCACAACTTGTGGACTTTGGCCGGTCTTGACGCCAAGCGTTTGCTCATGAAGGCTGGAGTTATTCCCACCGATGCCATTGACTTTGTGCAATATCTCCAGGATGAAACTTTTGATGAGGTTCGTATCAAGGCTTTTGAGTCTTTGGTTGATCTCGGCCTCATGGCAGAACTACCCATCTTCCGTCTCCTACTTTCATGTCTCAGTACAGACCGCTCACCGTATGTCCGTGACAAGCTGATGAAGGCATTTGCTCACGGTCTTGCCGGCATCGCCTTTGGCGACACTGTCCGCCCTAAACCTAACAAGAAAAGGGCGCGGAAGTCGGCCGGGATCAACAGTAGCTTCTTCCTTGGTGGTCTCGAAGATGACGCCGAGGCTCAACGTAGTGATAGTATCCTTGCTATCGACGGGATGGACATTGACGTGGAGCCGGAGACTGATAACCAGATGGATGGGCTTGTGGTTATTGAGAATACGCACCAGGAGATGGAGGCGCGCAAGGCCATGTTTGCGCGGAAGCAGAATCTAGATGATGCGGTGGCGGCGTTGCGGAAGGAGTTTGAAGAGCACTATTCGGATATCGAGGCCGATGTCAGACGGGCGGTTTGGAAAGCGGTTAATTCGCCAGTTTTGGGTATTGCCGAGAAGTTGACGTTGCTCGAGTTGTGCTCCATCATGTTTGATGAGAGTGATCGGTTTATCTTGACGCTCAAGTATCCGCGTGGATGGACGGTTTCACGGCCGCCCAAGGTTTCTGGCAGAGTGAGTAGTATCTGTGATTGACACGATATTTGATGACATTGGATTACTAACGAATATTTATAGTGTATGGTTTCATTTAAACCTTATTTCCGTACGGAGCCGAGAAAGCCGATTTTCACGGTCAAGACACAGGTCCCGCCGACACCATCCGCGATATCTTCAGGAATCGGATTGTCATTAGTCATTGAACAGACGCCATTATCGGCCACTCCGACCGCTACAAAGAAGCTAATCATCAACCGTAGTGGGTCAATCTCACTCAAGAGCAAGCCGACTCTTATCAAGCCCATGGCCAATAAGACGCCTCTCAAGGCCACCATCTCTACGCTTAGCAGCAGACCTACAATCTCTCTGTCTATCAAACATGACACTGAGTCCAAGTCAGCCATTACTGCTAGTCATCTCACCAATTCGCCTACTGTCGCCTCAGCCCCAACTCCTTTGATTATTACCGCCAGGAAGCGATCCGTTGCTGAACTTGATAACATCTACGATACCCCCGCTCCGAAATCCGCCTCATCAACTACCAGCAACAAACGGCCATTAGAGATTGCCGAGGAGGAAACTTCTGGTCCCAAGCGCATTCGCGTTGACCCGAAGCTACGGGTTTCTGTCCGTCGGGCTCCGCAGCAAACACCTACTGCTCCGGAGAGACTCATTGTTACTTTCAAGTCACGGACTCTCCGGCATGCTTGTGCTCACAAAGGGATTGCCCCACCTAGAGTCAAGCACACAGGAAGCAACTCCTCCTCCTCTAGTTTATCTTCGGCTGCCGCTTCGCCAGCTCCCAAGATTGAACGAGAACGTGCCGCACTGCCAGATAGCCCGAGGCATTCTTTGCCTGATAGTTCTACCGCTCGTGACGGTAGCCGTGACAGAGATCCCACCCACATCAAGAACATTTCTATACCTCGTACTAGCTCATCCACCACCTCTACCCGCCCCAGCATCAAAATCCCATCCAAAATCTCCCTCAAAACCCACGCCTCCGCCTCTCCTGCCCGCACGACCGCCTCCCCGCGTGCTTCCCCCGGTCCGCCCACCCTCAAGTCTCTCATGACTGGCGGCGGCACACCGAAACCAGGTCGTAAGCCCCTTCCAGGAGGAGGTGGTGGTTCGGGTAGTCCCAGTGCAAGGACGCCACATGCGTTGGCGGGTTCAAAACATGGACGAGATGGCCAGGCGAGGAGTCAGAGTCCAATGACGCCTGGGCCGAGTACGCCTGGTGGTGGTGGTGGTGGTGGTGGTGGGAATGGAAATGGGACGCCTGTGACGACGAAGCCGAGGATTAAGATTATGTTGAAGAAGCCGTCGGCGCCGCCGCCGTCTTAGAAGGCGGGCGTGGTGTTGACAAATGGGAAGAAGGGGAAGAAGGGGAAGAAGGAAGGGAAGGGGACGGAAGTACAGGCGGTAGTGGTGGATAGGAGTAGGAGGAAGAATAGAATTTGTACGCTGTCGACGTGGGTTAAAGATGATGCAGGTACGGGGGATGATACAATGGTCGATAAGACGAAGGGATGGAATGCTTGGTGGGCTTTTTGAAAAAAAATTTGTATTTTATGGTGTTTTGGGGTTCGGTTTCTTATATCTTAGTATTTGGGGGGGGACGGGAGGTTTGGGATTATCTTTCGTATTGGTGGGTTCCACGAACTCTGAATTAAAAATACTGTTGATGTCACGTTGCAAGATGATTGAAAACATCGTACAAACAATGTGATTTGATATTGATGTTGGTAAATGAAGGTGAATTTGAAGAATGATAACGCCAAACTCCGTCTACTCAATCTTACCCATGGCTCCGTGACCGTCAACGTTGCCCCCGAAAGACTTTGTTACTGTCATTGATAATTAAATAAATGAAAAGACAAAAAAAAAGAAATCAATGAATGGACAGAGGGGGCTGATGCCTCCAAATAAATCAAGACAGCCATTGTAGTATATATGAACTCTGTGACACGCCTTCTTTAGTGCTCATGCCCATCATCATGTTCATCATGTTGATGCTCATGCGATGACCCAGAATGAGTGGACTCAACACTGCCAGGTCTCGCCGGTGATGGGCAACACCCCTTGCCTACACAGTCCTCCACACACTCTAACAGACACACCTCGCTCCGAGTGTCTACCGGAATCGGGTGCGCCGGGTCCGTCTGATTCCGCAAGGCCTGTTGCTCAAGGGTCGCCGCATTGGCAGGGTCAGAGCAATACTCGGGTTGGATAGTGGCACTGTGGATGCCGTAGGCGTGAAGGCATTTGCGGGCACTACGCGCAAGCTTCATGTATTTGTCAGCGCCAGCTGTGTTCTCGGGGAAGTCAACTTGGATGTGCATAGAAGCGACAATCTTGGTGTCGGAGAGTTGCCAGATGTGTACGTGGTGGCAGCTGACAACGCCGTCGAGGCCTTCAATGTCTTGACGAATGAGGCTAACGTCGAGGTGATCCGGGGTTGCTTGGAGGAGGACTTTGGCGGTGGCCCGCGTGAGGGGGATGGCCGTGTAGAGGATAATGAAGGAGATGGCGAGAGAGGTCAGAGGATCGGCGATGTTCTTGTATCTCCAGTCAGAAAGCCAAATAACGAGACCAGTGATAATGACGCCGACATTTCCAAGGGCGTCACCAATGACGTGGAGGATCATGGCGTTCATTCCCATGTCGGCGTGGTTGTGGCCGTGGCTAGAGGAGGCAGCAGGAAGCGGGAGGTTATGGTTATGACCATCGTGAGCGGCAGAATCGCGGCGAGTACGGCTAGTGTGAGAATGATTGTGTGCATTATCGTGCGAGTGACCAGCATGAGATGATCCCGAACCGTGGTTGTGAAGGAGCGAAGTTGTCTCGGTAGCGTTCTCGGTATCACGGTCCTCGTCGGTATCGGGAGACGCCTTAAGCTTGCGAGAAGTAGTCAAAATATCATGGCGGAAGCTCGAAGGGGGGTAGATGCTAATCTCATCAACGCTGTGAAGACGCTGGTGCTTGCGGCGGGCAGAGGCGTTTCCGTAGCCCTCCTCAATGGCTCTTGGGTCGCTGGAGTGGTGGTTGTCTTCGCCATGCGCATGGTCGTGAGAAGGACCATCATGGTCGGGATCGTGGTCATGCTCATGCTCATGGTTGTGTTCGTGATCGTGAACATGGTCGTGGTCGTGGTCATGGCCACCGAGAACGAGGAAGCCGACGCCGTTGCTGATGAGACCAAGGATGCCAACAATAACGATAGTCTTGGGGCTCTGGATATCGGGGAGCTCGACGAAGCGGTTGATGGCCTCGAGAATAATGGAGACACAGAGGGCGATAAGGAAGACGGCGTTGAAGAAAGCACCGAGGATCTCAGCGCGCAGGTACTACAAAAGAGGCCAATTGGTTAGATGCGACCAATACAGAAAAAAAAAAAAAAAAACATTTGATAGAGAAACACTTACACCGTAGGTAAACTTCTCGGAGGATGACTTTTCGGACATGCTCACGGCATAGTAGCCAATGGCTAAAGAGATGATATCGTTCAACTAACCACAAAACTCAATTGTTAGTTCCCGAATGTCTCGCGTACAGGCGCGTTGGATCGCATTGCATGCAATGGTATTGACTCACCATGTGGAAGGCATCCGCCATCAAAGCCAATGATTGAAGCCAGACGGCGCCACTAAGTTCAATTAGACAAAATATGGTATCGAGAACGATCATGATGGCGATGCGGGTCTTCTTGGATAGAGCCATTGTCGCGCGAGGTGCAGTCCTACGCGGGCTGCAGGCGACGACGATTGGTTTTATATAGGGTTATATAGAATACTTGTATCAATATAAGACGATGATTGACAGATGCAGGGCTCGATTAATCGTCTTAATGATGATGAGAAGGTTAGGATATAGATTTGATATTTGCAGCCAAAAGCGATATGGACAGAACAATATTCGGCAAATGAGGAAGAATATAATTTAAAAAATAAAATCCATGGAATTTTCAAAATATACGCAACCTGGGGCAGGTGCTAGCTTTATACTAATGCTTGGCAATAAGCTGGGGAAGGAGCAAGTTTGACGCTTAAATATCTGGTCATATTTTGCCGGAATTTTTTTATTTTTATTTTTATTTTTATTTTTATTTTTTATCTATTTTATTTTTATTTTTATTTTTATTTTTATTTATATCTATTTTATTTTTATTTTTTTTATTTGGTGGTTGTGGCAATCAAGTTAATGAAATATTGAATCATATTAAAATTGCATATATAAATCTGGACATTTTCTTATTACGTCAGCCCAGCCCAACCAACAACACGGCACATCGTCCTCTCCTAAACCAGTCCCAGGGACAATATATTCTAATGCAGGGAATCAGTTTCAGAAGCGAACACAAGGAAACCAAAGTACAAACAAGTTAGTACTTACATCATGCACCACTTTGACATACTGTTCAACCAGAAACTAGAGAATTCACACCCGCGTTTCTTTGTGATTGTTGCTCCCCTCCCCCCTCCCCTCCC
>MKGJ01000276.1:20130-32846 GCA_002018255.1 Bretziella fagacearum | reverse complement strand
TCTTTTTTTTTTTATTCTTTTTTTATTTTTTTTATTTTTTTATTCTTTTTTTTTAATTCTTTTTTATTTTTTTAATTCTTTTTTTTTTATTCTTTTTGTATTCTTTTTTTCCCTTTTACCGACCCAGTTCACTGCACAACAATACTGTAACCCAGTCAATACCCCAAAAGTCCACTGCGCCTACCCTACACAAAAAAAAAAAACCCCTCTCTATTTTTATAAACAACCCTTTCTCAGCCTTTTAAAACAGCCACACATTCCGTACTTTCCTTCTCACCGCCATACGCCATCGCCACTCGTAAAATAGCCCAAAGCACGTAACCGTGTCGGTCCGAGGGGAGGGGGGGGGATGTGATATTGATGGTATCTGCTGTGGAACAAATGATTGGATGCAAACACTTTGTGGGTGATGTGTAGCGATGGGCGTAGATATCACATTGTTGGAATGTCCGATGCTCGTATCATCGATAAAGCCATGAGCTATGAGTATTGGCTGATGGCTAAGGCTAAAAGCCAGCAAGCCGAATATTTCCATGTGAATCTGAAAAAAAAAAAAAAAAAAAAAAAAAGATCAAACACCCCCTTCCCCCACGCCGGCATTCAAGGGGGGGGTTCACCTCATCCTCCTTACCGGCGGCCACTAGCAAGCTCATAATCGGTCCGCCAAAAAAATAAAAAATAAAAAATAAAAAGACAAGAAAAAAATAAAAAAAAAATAAAATTCATTCCCAATACGTAATAGTTTTTGTTTAAAATACAACTATTATGTGGAATTTTTTTTGTGGGTAATTTCTTTTTCTTTGTTCTTTTTTTTCTAGCGCCGCTCCAGTTTTCTACGGTCCGTATTCTCAGTAAAGGATAGTCCTTGAACGGACAAGTGGAAGGTGCGCGGGAAAACCCATACTTTTGCCGATAATATGGAGATATTGAGCCTCGGTAGGTGATGCGGCATCCTAGCAAGAGACACCGGTCGGTCTGGGTGGGGGTTATGGTTAATTGATGCTTGAAAGAGGATATGGACATTATCGATAATAAAATGGGTTATGAAATCCTTTGGCGATACTGATATAAATGGGTTGCTGTGCTTGGACCAACCCTAACAAGTAACAACGTGCAAACCAACTACATATTAGTCTAGATTTCAATATCATACATAATCTATAATCTAGACCTCTCGTTTCCAGTATCAGCATCATCTGGTGTTGGGTCGTCAATTCCTGCGGGAAACCATAACTTGGGCAAGTGCACCAATATGACACCACGCCGTGTTTTAACATTATGTATCTTAGTGTCTTTTGTAACTTGATACACACGCCGCAACATGTTCGAGGAAAGGGGGACGGATGGAGGGGTGTCAATATATGTGTAGCAAGTATTGTGCCGTAAACACAAACAGAAACAGAACAACGGTAATTCACCATGCGCCAAGGTTTCCCAAGATTATCATTGTTAGGAACCCAAGTACCATGTCTAGAAAGATATATGTATGCAGGTTCTCAATCTGCAGTTTCTGATAGCTCATTGACAGTTACAAATCAAGAGAAGTGCAGCCAGTAGCGGAACAGCTAGCTGTAGCTGCCAGTGTCATCCAACCTTTATGCTGTCCATGTTGTAGCCCGTTCGGCTAGTGCTGCCCAACTTAACCGGAAGTATCCGTAACCACTCATTTCTCCTCGGGTTCTGTATTCCGCTTGGCTGTTCATCTCGTTGCATCACATTTCGTTATTATTCCATTTCATCCCATAGCATTCCTTTCTCTTCTATGTTATCCATTGAACCAAATCACTTAGCCTTGGTTTCCCCCCCCCCCACCCCCCCTCCTCCCCTTCGATACCATCTCCAACCCTCCCCTTCTTTGACTTGTTGCTGCTTGATCTTCCCCCGCACCCCCGCATAAAGTCTCCCCCTCACTCCATAAAATAATTCCCACTTTTAGTGGTCCTTATTTTTTGAGCTCTTTTTATATAAATGTGTGTGTGTGTGTGTGCTTTTATGTAGCGACCCCCCCCCTTCTTAGGATTTCAAGGACCCACTTAGCTGTGGCGTCGTCTCCGCTAATAGCGCCGACTGAAAGAGGCCGACGCCACGGATGCAAAATGTGGCAAATTTTTATATTTTATATTTTGTTTGCGGTGGTGGAGATAAAAACGCCGGTGCGCCGTCACACACACGCGCGCAAGGGCGTGATGGATGGAGAGACGGATATTGGATTGGTGGCAATGTCACGATGGTTGGGTAATCGAGTATTGGCTATTGGGGGAATTATTGTCCGTCTCCTCACAGCCTCCGCCGGGACATTGATATCCGGGCACAAGGAAAAATACATGCCTTGATGATTTCTGACTCGGAAATTTACAACCCGGATCGGAATCCTCTCGCATGGTGAAGCTTGACTGTTGTCAGGATGAAATGGCTAATCTGGGATGCTAAGCCAAACCCACCAAGAACCGACTATGTCACAAGTTCGGCTAAAAAGTATTAACCCTAAAAATACACACACTTTACACTATTCACAATGTACACCCTTTGGACGACACCCCCAAAATCTATTATTGAATGTGGAAACAGAAACGAGACTAGGCTATAAATTTGACTGTCTTGGCTCACTTGGCTATTACTGAATGAACACTGACACAGTCGTAATTTTGACTTGACTCCCAAGATTCGAGCCGTAACTGACTGGCTGATTTAATTGATGATAGACAAAACACTTACAGCGCCGCCTCCCGTGTCCGTTTGCTTCGCCAAGTAAGATCCTCCAGCAGAGGAACAGCAACAGCAACCGGACTCACACCTCTCGTTCGTGATCACATATCAAAAGAACTTACTGACGAGTAAAGCACAGTTAGGCAATCCCGCCAGTAGTAAACCCATCAATGACGAATATGGACGGTTATTCTTGAATCCACAAATGGTAATCCATCACTATCACAGAAATCAAACCCAATGCAACCCTCCATGCAAAAAGTCCTCGGGCCATATTCCTCGAGAAAGAAAGAAAGAAAGAATGAAGGAGAGGAGAGGGGAACACACATTGTTCTTTGGAAACTTGGTAAATCTGGAAAATTTGGGGACTAAAGGTTCTCAGTTTGATGAACGAGGACAGAGGGTTGGGGAGGGAGGGTCTTTGGTTTCATCTTGGCTACCAAGACCTAGTACATAGGGGGGGCGAGGAAATGTCAAAGCTACAAGGATAAAACCCCCAAACCACGACGGCAATTTTTTTTTTCCAATATCTCCAGTAAAAACAATACACACACCCATCCATAAATGATCTCTCTCGGGACACGAACCGACCTGTGCACCATCTCCCACTTCTAATTCCTTGGCCACTGCAACAAAGCATAGAGCGGTATGCTTTGGGAAGCGGTCTGGGCGGGGACAGGGGACCCTGCATGTGTGTATGTGTGTGTGTGTGAGTGTGGGCGTGGGGGAAATCTGATTGAGTTAGCGGTGGACTTATTAGTAAGGTGTCTCGAGGGTTACAGTGAAGAGATTGATTTAGGCGAGAGAAGGGGAATAGAAGGCGGTGGGTTTGTTCTTTTGGGAGGGAAGGGATATGGGTGTGGGGGGAGGATATAGTACTTTGACTGGGAAACAGTGAAGAGGGGCGGAGGGGAGGGGGTTGGATGTTGGGGATTGGCGGGGAATTTGTGTTGATTGACTAGAGTAGGTAATAATGGATCAAATATTGAGGAATTGTATAAGTGAGCAACTATAAAGTAAATAATGTATACCATTTTTGAACTCTTGACATCCCCATCTACCTATCTATGTACATCTACTACTAGTAAACACTGTCAACGCCAAGCCATGTTTCCTACCTTCCCATACATTCATCTACTATTAGATGCCCCCTCCCACTGTGACACGCACGCACCGTCCGTCCACACCTCTCTATCTCTTTGTTTTCTATTTCCCCCCATCTCATCTCTTCCACCCACTAGTGGAGGGGTGTGTGTATGTCCCATGTCCCATCCATTTATCCATCTCCAAATCCCTAATACCTCTTTCTCTCCCTCCTAGGACATCCCCCAAGCCCGAACACAAATGGCGAGATTAGCCCGGACCACCAGCCGATAGGATCACGGTAGTGACATTATGCACGTCTATAATTGGCGATGTTATAGGTTATGGATAATATAGGACTATTGGTTTGTATTAAAGGCAAAATTGATACTAGTTAGTATATTAATTTTCTACTTGTGCACTATGATTTTAATAGGGGGGGGGGGGAGCGGTAGTTGGGTGGTCATAGTTGCTAGAAATGCTGAATGCATTCAGCGATCACGCTGGTGATCACGCAACAAGCGCAAGTCATAGAGCAACCTTGCGAGCAATAACTGGTGCATTTAATGATGAAGATATTGTATTGTGATTTGGTAACCGGGCATAACCAGCGGCGCCTGCACTTGAATAGGAAGGAACCTTATGGTTGTCGCACCTGCAGAATTAGGAACTTGGTACCGGAACATGCAACTGCCAGACTGGGACTGAACACCGGTATAGCGGCGATAATGCAATCGATGGCATCACCAAAAAATACAAGACCGAAGTTGGTTGGTTAACCCCGTTGACTACATAAGCATGACCGCCTTGTTTTTCTTTGACTTCCTTTTTATAATTATTTAAATTTTTTTTTTTTCACTCTCTCCCTGTATACTGATGGATACCATACTGCACATGGCTATACTTGTGCCTGTCCCTGGTTAGTTAGTGCTTGTGCTTGATGGTTGCTACAGCCATAATGACGGCTTTTAGATGCCATGACCTCCTCCTTCACATAACCCGTAACCGCACAAACACCGAACTGCCACCCCGCCGACCTCCCCAAGTGGGTAATCCGCAAAACGCAAAAGAAAAAGAAGAGACGAGACGGTCGGAAAGTCTACAACTCCCCAGTCGTAACCTTGACGCAGTTTTTCCTTCATCTTGGCTGCTTGAGCACACAGTAATCTACCCACTGCGCCGACTACCTGTAAAAGCAACGATGGATGCTCACGGAAACGATTAGTGGGTTAGGCACAGTTGGGTCAAGAGGGTAAATGCTACTAGAATTGGAAACAAGGCGCTGTAGTTACAGTTATAGAGATACCGCACGCCATGGACAAGGCTGCTGATGGATGAAGTGTGTGTGTGTGTCATCAAGTAAGGCTGTCCTGGGCTGCAGCAGAAAAGTAACTCTTCTCATAACCCGAGCGGTGTTGTACTGTAGCAGTTGCTCCGGTCCTTTTCTATAGAAAAGGCACCTTGGGAAGGGAGGGCAGGGGGAGGGGGCCTGTGGTTGGCCGTGCTACTGGTCTTTTGTTGGCTACTCAGTGCCCGGGGACTCTCATTCTCTACTCTTCCCTCGTTCGCTTGCGTTTCAAACCTTCCAGGGTTCCCCAAAAAGGGCATCATTCAGAAGGTCACCCATCGTAACTTGGCCTGTGCCTATATATTTGTCTCTTGTTCCGGGGATAGTTTTTCCATACATTGTAACCTCGTAACCCAATAGAACTGTTGCCACCGAGCAACATAGCAACAGAACAGTTGTGGCTAAAAAGGGAACACTCAAACCCTCTTGCCGGATATCTGGAAGGAATACCGTAATGTTTCTCCAAATCAACGGGGCTTCAAGTGGTCTCTTTTAGCCGGGGGCGCGGGGGGGGGGGGAGGGTTGTACTGTGTTTGGGAAGAATGAATGGAAGTCTTCATTTCGGAGAACTTATAGTGGCGTTTTACAGTGGGAAAACTTTCCAATTTAAGTGACCCGGCGGTGGGGAATTTGGGAAGAGATGGACAAATAAAGAAACAAGGAGAGTATCAAGAGTCTTCTAAGCCAAGCCAAACCAACCTAGCCCAGCCTAAGCAAGGCAGAAAGGACAACCTGCATGAATAATTGTGCAATACCACTTTGGGGAAAATCCAGGCAAGCATGTGGTAAAGAAGGAGAGAAGATATGGGAGGGTGAGGGCAGTGAGACAACCGGAACAACCTTTTCTTACAAGAAAAAGGAGGTTGATTAGCGTAACACAGACAGGAGAGAGGAAGAAGAAGTCATCATGTTAGATTTTCATTGTTATTTGGTAGTTGCTCAATTGCTAATTGCTAGCGCCATACCTGTAATATCGCGATTGTGTACGGCGTTTTCCGTTAGTGTGATTCCTCTATAGGTGACACAGCCCCACTAAATAGTTGTATCTTATTTGTGTTGTAAATTTGCTCTTGTTCTAGGACATGCGACACGTTTTGAGTGTGCAAACTAGAGCGTGGAGAGCGTGGGATAATGCTAGGAAGAGGCCTGGAGATGGTGATGACTTGTTCTTAACTAGGGGATTTTTGTTGGATAATGGATGGTGGCCTCAGACAGGCTCTTTGACTGGTCATGTAGGAAGGGGCTCTGATCAACCCCCAACCCCCATCTAAGCCGACTCTCAAGTACTAACCTTTCCCAAATACTAGCCATGAACTCCTTCCAATACTAGTTAGCCCCCAAAGTTCCAGTATCTGTCGAAACTACTGTCAGTTGTCAAGTCTCGTAACAACCGCCCCCAGATTCTCAAATCCCTCCCGTTTGTCCCGCACTCTGTTACACCTCCTAAGTCTTTTATTTCATTGTCACCAAACTATCAAGCCAAACAAACACCGGCCATACACGGCGATGCCAAAACCTGGCTTTGTCCATCAAGACCTTTTGGCCATGATCCCTTGATTCTCTCCCGGGCTAGCTTGTGAGCACCCTGTTCTTTCTACCAGTGTTCTTTTGGGAGTTGATCGCCTAGAGGATTGAACGAGGTATACCTTATTAGCATATAGATTTTCCGGGGGGTGGAACAAAACATAGGGACAAATAAGCACTTTGTTCATAAAATGTTGAATACCGGCATAAATTCACAAGCATTAACCCTCGTCATCTATTATTCCCAAATACCTACTTCTGCTTCCTCCTCCCCGGTGTATCATATTACCAATACCGTGGCATCCGTCTCTCCGCGGACTAGGTAGAGCCCCCCCCCCCTCTCACCCCCATGCCCTCTACTATATTTTTTTTTTACCAACCACACCCACCTCCCCCCCCAGTCTTCGTAATTTACCAGACCAAAGCTTTGGGACTTTCGCAGGGCTCAGACCCATCCAGTCGCCCGCACAGCAACAACTAACGGTCTCCCCCCCAGGCGCCTCTCATCTATCCCAAGAGAGAGAGAGAGAGAGAGAGAGAGGCCACACTAGGGCTTAGTGGCCCAGCAAAGCGGCTTTTTACCCTTCCCTCCATCCCCCCCCTTGTCTATTGTATCATGGCCCAGGGGGAAATCACCGAGGGCACAGCGCATTTTAATCGCGGACGCCATTTCCTTCTCGAGAAAGAGTCCCCGGGCCCAGAGATGAGGATTGGTCCCGGCAGTGCTTCCTCCTCCCCCAGAGGACACAAACCAAGGAGACGGGCCGGAAGAGACAGGGTAGGGCAAATAGGGCAAGGGCAGAGCGGGTGTGTGTGTTGGTAAGATGAAATGCCGTGGTACTGGGACGTAAAAGGCAATTGGTGGTTAGAGTGTTGGTTGTTTGGATTCTTGGGCCTTATGAGTGAGAAGAGGAAGGGATATGAATTTGTTTGTGGTTTGGCGTTGAAGTGGGAAATGGGGATGTGTGTAGCTAAGAAAAAGGTATGTTGCTCCTAGACTAGGGTTGATATAAACTAAATAACCCAATGGTTCCCTTCAAAACGGCTCTTTCCGCATCCTATGCTCAATAACCGTTCTCCCGTCCTGACAAGCTGATGACATTTAGACTGCATCATTTGACCAAAGAAAAAAAAGTAAAAAAAAAAAAAGTAAAACATTGAAATCACAGACATTTCATCTTGTAACAACTGAAAGTTTGACGTTTATTTGTTTCATTTAAATGTCCCAGATCAAGTGATAATGACGGTGAAGCAATATTTCAGCTGCAGGTACTCATGTGTGTTATGGTGCTTGCATATCGGGCTGCAGATTCACCCAGCTGGGGCAGGGAGGGGGAGTGGTGATTTCAGGATGAAAAATGGCTAGTAAGATGGTGATTTTGAGAGTTTTATAGGCGGAAAAAGGGGAAAAGAAACTGAAATTGGAGTGAGTTCCATTCACGGGGAAGAATACGGTGAGATATAGATGTTGTCAGATGTTATATGAGCTAGAAGATCAACATATAGGACCGTCAATACTCATTAGGCGACGTATAGAGTACAACTGCAGCTGAAACACTGCATCTGATAGATAACTTGCCAAGGGTTCCCCGCCCCATCTCGCTCCGCACAAGACATCCATTAGCGAAAGACAATCAGTGACAAACCATCCATCACATACGACCAACCCCGCCAACCACTGATAACAAAGAATAATAGCTTCATGGGCTGATTGGCCAATATGACTGATAGTAATTTTGAATGGTAGACTTTGGCGATAGGCCAACTGCAGCTGATTATTGCATGCGGGCAAGCGGCAGCAAGATGGGGAGCATCCAGGTGGACATGTACTTGCCTACTTTCATGAATGTCACCCCTCCTCCATCCCCAGTGTGTGTTTCATGTGGACTGAAGCACGAGACGATGAATACTGCGGTGGTGAGGCTGTTAGGGTGAGGCTAATGGGGTTTGTTGGATGGATTGTTGGTGGGTGGTTTGTGGGATGGGGCTTGGAGGGGGTGAGGTGAAGAAGAGAGATTTGAGGGTTGTGATTGGATGTTCAGGAGGTAGAGGAGGGGGTTGTGGGTTGGCGAGGTGTCAGACTGGGCTGGTTATAGGGAGGACTGATAAGAGAGAGAGAGAGGGAGAGGGTTGTGATGGAGATACACCTAGTGGGGATGCCTGGCTGGCTGGCTGGCTAATGATATCTGCAGTGATTGAGGATAGCTGGAGAAATGGTTTAATGATTGTGATTGTAAATCTTGTTTGATATTCAATTCCAAAATTGTTCTATATTGTCGTATCACGAGAGTCAACATGAGCAAAACGAGAGACATGTTTTATATAGGTTTTATGCATTTATGCATTTTTATGCAGATATGTATAAAATGTATTTTTGTCAAGTAATTGCCGCTTCAAATTGAGGCCCATCCATCTTGACCCCGCGCCTGCCAAAAACAGAGGAGGGGTAATCAATCAGTTGCTCACATCATAGGCAACTGCCTTGTTCTTTTTCTTTATTTTATTTTATTTGATCTTTTTTTTTTTTTTTTCACAAGAGCTCCACTTTGGACGCCACGATATCAAAAAGAAAGTAGAAGAAGAGAAGAAAAATTATCCAAGTATTCCCCTAGATGATATTCGTGATATTACACTCTTACCCTCTGTTCTCTGTTGGTAAGATGGACGAGCCGTTGGGGGGAGGATCAAAGTAACGTCAACCTTTATGTCATGACCCCCCTCCTCCCAAAGTCCCAAGTTCTATTCCCGTTCCCATGGATGATGGCCTTTGACCCGAATATAGAATATATACGGCACGGGCACTTTGTAAGTAACGTGTTATGGATTTTGGATTTCCAAAGATAACAAGGCAGAAAGAGGCAATGCATGCAACTGGTCCAACACAACATTCATCATCTTGACTCAAACATGGCTGCCAGACATCATCAAGTCTTTTGTCCACTAAAACAATGGGACAATAGACGCGCCCTCCAATATCATCAAGCCATTTGAAAAGGTCATGTGTACTATTGACAAGCGCCCCGCAATCCACGCGGACAACGGAACCCTACAGTCTCTTTGTTCTTTTGTTCCCTGTGTCTTTGTTTCTTTTATTTTGGTGGCGATGAAGGAAAGGAACCAATCAACTATCGATATATAATCACATCCATGTCATCTTTTTATTACCATGTGTCTGTCTGCCTGCTAGAAATAGCATCAATGTATGGCGCTTGTTGATCTGGAACTTTGGCATTTTGTCATTTGTTGGATTGCAACAACTTTTTTTCTTTATACACGCCCCACACCACTACAAGTCAGGCAACTAAACAAGCAGCGTCTCTCTCTCTCTCTCTCTCTCTCTAACAAGTACTGCTATGTTTTCTCTGTTGGGATACCAATTAGGGAAGGGAGAAGAGGAGGGGGAGGGGGGCTCTAAATAGAGGAATGTAACTGAATATAAAATGGAACAGCGGTGAGCAATAAATCCAAGAAAGTACTAACCTACCTAGGCAGGTTTATGTGTATGTATGCTGGATTATGCATACGCCCCCAAGCCCAGCCATTACATGTGGTTGTTGGCGATGCAGAAAAGGCCGGTAGAATTTTTTTTTTTTTTTTTGGTTTAGCTGATGTTGCCGGGTGGCAATGGCCGGATGGGAGGAAGGCGGGGGAAGGAGGAGAAGCGAGAGAAACTTTTGCAAATCGATGTGTTGGTTAAGTGAGGAAGCCTTCTTTTTTCTTCAGTGGGCTTTGTATGTATGGGTATGGGCAGAGTTCAGTGACCAATGCCTTGGAGGGACTGAAAGTGATGAAAGGGTTGATTATAGGGGTTGCTTTGGCCTTGGCCTCATATCATGGCAATCAAGAGGTTATTTTTACCAAGACTAGTAACATCAGAATGTACTAAAACTTTTGTTATGACGTCAAGTGTACATATTTGTTAAAGGATCCGGCTGACCGATGAGTCAAATGCAAAAGGAAGATGTTGTGGTTGGTGATATAGCCGAGAGTTTTTTTTTTATAGTTTTTTTTATAGTTTTTTTATATTCTTTTTCGGTTGGCTGGATGGGTGGGTGTAGGTTTATAGATGAGAATCGGTTGGCCGGTCAAGTTTGATGGTGGGTTGCTGTTTCTTTCCAAGAAGCGAAGACGGCGTTACGGGCTCAGGTATAGACTTGACAGGAAGATGGACACAAGGTCTAGCTAGACATGAAGGTTGCTATGCTAGTGACTGACTGATAGTTGGAACTGATAGTTGGAGATACAATATACCTTACATATGGTACTAATATGGCAACTTGTATCACCATAGGCTCCCATCCGTGATTGCCTGTAGAGTTTTTCAAAGACTTTGAAACACCAACACAAGGTACCTTTTTGCCTTGTACATTCCAGAGGCGCCGAGGAGCTGCAGCTGCACTGTTTGGCCTTCCATTTTGTGCGTATTGTATTCCTTCACCGCCAGAACATGCATATCAAACACACACACACACACACACACACATACACACACACACAGATATGCTAAACAAGGAAAAATAAAGTTTCTTTTTTTATGTGTGCGTTGGTCATGCAGGTGAATGGCGGCTGTGTCCTCAAAGAGGTGCGATGTCGGGAAGGAGAGGGTTGTCTTTAGTGGTTATGGTTTTATATAATGATTATGGACATGTGATGTTGATGAATGTGTACAACACATTGAACATATAGGCAGCAACTGCAGCAAGTCCAGTCTAAAGTACCCCACCCACTCCTCTTCCTTAGCCCTCATCTTCCAACCACACTACACCTTATCCTGCATCTTTCCTGCACGACTTTCGTCGTCTCCTGTCCATCCATCTGCCCGTCGAAAGAAAAGCCTTCCACCCTTTCCAGCGGTCTGGACCGGCGTTTAACGTTTTAATACCTTGTTCATCGGGTGGTAGGTACATACTAGGAAGAGACTGGCGGTCAACCGGATCTGTGCAACAAAACGGGGGACCGACAGAATTTTCTTCTTCATGCCGCAACAGTTCACCGCTAGGGGGGTTTGGGAGTGTCGTGTATGTATTTGTATTGGCGACAGCGTAGGGAAATATTTATATACCTTAGCTATACCATTCAAGGGCCCTGTGCGACGTCAAAGATGCCCAGTCTCCTGTTACAGTATAGACATTGACAGACGACGCCGCTCAGGTAAGAGTAGAGACAATCAACGTGGTGTTCCGTTGTAGTATTCCAAAGGGGGTGGACGGACATGGAGGGAGGATACAGAGAAAGTAATGCCTTGTTTCTTTTCTAGACCGACTTTCGCAAAGCCCATCTGTTTGGGGCATTTTGTCATGGCGGTAATCGTGATAACACCGGCCAAGATGTTGACATGAGGCTGTCAAACCTGTAACCTTGAATCAGCTCCAGACAGTATGTGTACACCCCCCCCCCTCTTGAGGTTGAACCCCAATCAGATCACGATGCATATCATCGTCTTCTTTCTATAGCACTTGAAAGAAATCCTGAGTAGTTCTGACCCTCAAGTGCTTTGCAATTAAATTAAATCTCCAATCTTGTATATCTTATCATGATCCTACCTTTGTGTCACTACCGTTTGGGCAAACAGGATCACAAACATCCATCCACTCCTCCGCTATCGCCACCAATTAACTGTCCACTACTCCCAAATATAAACATAAACGCCATCAGTAATGTTGCCTGCTGTTTTCCTAACTTTATCCTGTACCTCGATACAACCAACCAACCAACCCCTCCTCTAAGCACCTCCTGATATCAACAACCCACCAAACACACACACACACACACTCACACACAACCTTCCAGCCCGTGCCAGCAAACCAAGTAGGGGAGATTGAACCCGTCGGTTCAACATCTCGCCTCCTCCTCCACCTCCTCTCCACCACTGACGTGGCCAACCTCAAGCACCGCCAGCACCATCTTCCCCTCTTCTCTTCGTATTTACCTTTTATAAACTCCAAGCCCTAAATAGTCGGTGAAGCCACAAATATGTGGCAAGGGTGTGTGCATGCCAGCCAGACAGAAGACCACAGAGCAATTCTGAGGGGCTTTCTCCCATCAAATGGGGGGG
>MKGJ01000276.1:5891-20007 GCA_002018255.1 Bretziella fagacearum | reverse complement strand
GGGGGGGGGGGGAAGATGAAAGAATTTCTCTTTGACAACTAAGGCTATATCTTGCTGACATAACCGAGGACATCATGGGTCCATGTCCTTGCGTCATCGTTGGGGTACAGTGCCAGCGCATATTGATCGTCAGCGGCCCCACTTTCCCGGATGCGGTACCGGACGTGGACGGAAGGTGAGGGAGAAGATATTTTGGAAGGGAATCTATGTATGTATATACAACAGTATGATACCGAGCGTACCATCAAAAAAAAAAAAAAAGAGACAGGTTCCACATCCAATAAAGACGAAGCACTACTAAAGGAGATGACGCAATATAGTAGGAGTTCCCCCAACATAGTGTTTAGAAATCACACACAAATAACCCTGAAAGTAGAACGCCAATGCCAAAACACAACCAACAAAAGACCCTAACCAGATGTAAACCTTCCTGAACCCAAGGTCTCCCTTCATCCCCGTAGCGCCTCCAGTCGATTCCGCATCTGGTCCATCATGGCCTCGTTGTCCTCTTCTTCCTCCTCCTCCATCGCCACTGCCTGCCCAGGCGCTGCCGGAAGCATATCCGCCGTCGTCCGCCCCGGCACAGCAGTCTGAGCCTGTCCCTGTCCCTGCGCCTGTCCCGTCGTCCTCAACACCTCGGCCAAAACCTGATCCACCTCCCCCTCTCCAATCCCAATATCCTCCCCATCATCCAACGGATCCTCCAACATATCATCCATAATCTCATCCGCCATCTCCGCCCCCACCGCATTCTTCTCATACTCTGCCATAAACCGCATAGCCTCCGCCCTCGTCTCCGGCAACTTGGCAAGGACTCCCATCTGCTTCATCACCCGTGCTCCAACGTTTATGCTATCAGTGACCTTGCGCATTGCTTGCGCCTCTTGTACTTTCATTAGAGTCGAGTTCACTTGTGCCTTGATGGTGGTCGTGCGGGAGATGGACCGGCGGATGCGGACGACTTCGCGAGCCATGTCGCGAACTTCGGCGGCGGCTTGGCGGGCACGGGTAGGGTCGCGTTTGGCGCGTTTGTCGGCTTGGACGATTAGGGATTTGGCTTTTGCTTGGGCTTGGTTGGAGGAGACGATTGTGCGGTCGAGAGAGCGGAGTTGGGAGCGGAGGGAGAGGGACATCTTTCGCATCTAGGGGGGGGAGAAGGGGATGTTAGAGGAGGCTGTGGCGCGAAGGAGATGTGGATGACTTACCTCCTCGTTGGGGTCAGGCCTCATAAAGAGAGACTTTAGGGTCTCCATGGTGGGCGGTTATCCGTCGGGCGCGAGATAGATAAAGAGTAGGTTGTATGGGTGTAAGGTCGGGTTGGTACCACACGATTGTATTAACGGTGTCGCAGCCTTATTGGGTAGATCGATAGATGATAGCGAATCAAAAGGTATTAATTGTTGGATAATGAAATATTGAGAGGCCACAAGCTCATTTGGTGCGGTATCGTGACTTTGATTGAGGGTCCGGGTTGCTGCGATTGGAGGGGTTATTGTCGTTAAGCGCAGCCTAGGCCTGGACCTCAATTACGTCGATGACCCAAGGGGGAAGGTGGACCTGAGGTCATGGTAACCCTATTTATTAACCCTATATTCAAATTTGCCCTGACAATATCCAGTAGTACTACCATTGCAAATAGAGCTGACTTTTGGTGTCAGTCACTCCCAATTTAATCATGTAAAGACACTGCATCTAAGAACCATACTCAAAAAAAATGAGGGTCACAACCATTGCAAAATCTGCAACCTGTTGTCCAGGAACCAATGGCCTATCCTGTCTACATACATGTATTTACGTTTCCCGTTTTCAGGAACTGCGTTTTCTGCTGCTTCCTTCCTAGCAAGCAGCGGAATATTGACCGACAGTTTTTGGAAGCTTGCCTTTTTTTGTTATTACTACTTGTGACAAAGCCCCTCCCCTTTTGCTAGGTACAAACGAGGTACATCTATTCACTACTGCTTTTGGTATAAACATCATGTACCTCACAAGTATCCTTTTTCGAAACATGAATTAGCTCTTGCTCAGCCTTGTGCTTGTCAGGCTAGCTGCTTCTCGCAGCTTCTACGGGCAAAAAACCAAGCAGGCAGAGAAGGCGCGACGAAACAAGCGGGTATCACAAAGTGACTTTCCATATGTGTACAAGTACTTTTTTTTTTTCTCATTCTTTTTATTCTGACGATATAACCATACGGAACTCCGCATACATGTTCGTCTCTCTCTCTCTCTCTCTCTCTCTCTCAGACTCACAGTTTACCATTTTGATCACTTCTCTCAGCTAAATCAACCAACTCAAAACCCCGTCCCTTCAATAAAAACGTAACGTCAAACCCTTGTTCGCGCCTGTCATAAAATCAAAAACCTACTCCATATCCAAGTTACACGCCGCAGTCAGCTTCACCCCGCATCGTCACAGACGCCGCTATTTTTTTTTTTTTTTGCCTTTGACGAACGCTTATCTTCTCAGGACGACAGTCAAACTCATACTTCTTTCTCCTAGTTAGAATATCCTCTCGAAACAAATCCACTCTACAACAACCTACACACATCCATCGCCATGTCTCTTACTCCCGAAGGTACGTCCATCTCTGCGTATGACCGCGGGGTCATCCAAGTCCTTCCTCCCTCACCCATCCGCCCTCTAGAGGCGATTTAATTCGCAGTCCAATCCCCCCCCATAACCACCTCCAACTAACCTCCCCTCTAGTCCTCTGGGCCCAGCGCTCCTCGGCCTCCGACGCCGACAAGAACTTCGTCTATCTCACCATCTCCGTCCCCGACGTCCCCGCCTCCGCCTTCACCCTCGACCTCACCGCCACCACCGTCAAATTCTCCGGCACCAGCGACACCCTCAAGAAAACCTACGCTGTCGAGCTGACACTCTTTGACGAAATTGACCCCGCCGCCTCCAAGGTTAACCACACTGCCAAGAACCTTGAGCTCAAGCTGCAGAAGAAGGAACTTAAGGAAGAGTATTGGCCGCGTCTGTTGAAGGATAAGGCCAAGATGCACTTCCTAAAAACCGATTTTGACAAGTGGGTGGATGAGGATGAACAGGATGAGGCGCCCGAGGAGGACTTTTCGCAGTTTGGCGGTATGGGTGGTATGCCTGGTATGGGCGGCATGGGCGGCATGGGCGGCATGCCCGGTATGGGTGGTATGGGCGGTATGGGTAAGTTTATACTCCAACCATCAAGATATTTCTCCAATCTCTCGACGTATATGAACACAAGCTAACTCTTTCTCCATGTACAGGCGGCGACTTTGGCGGCATCGACTTCTCCAAGCTTGGTGCTGGTGGCCCCATGGATGATGACGAGGATGATGACGAGGGTAGCGATGATGACGAGATGCCCGCGTTGGAGGGTGAGGATGACGAGGTTGAGGGCGAGGTTGTCTCGGCTGGTGCCGCGGCTGCTGAGTCCAAGTAAAGCGGCTTGATTTACCGGATACTACCGGCTAACGAGAAGAGAAATCTTGATGAAATAAAAACCATCATTGAGCATATCAAGAAAACAAACACCAAGCAAAATAGCATCATGACATGAGAACATTCAGAAAAGAGATTGAGATAAGAATACAACCTACAGTATATTTCAATCTACCGACAATGTCCACATAAACATATTCACACTTTTCAAGATATTCAAAATTTCAACCAAAGATTTTCTCAATTCACACAAGGTACGAAAAAAGATAAAACATAGCAAGCCCATAAACCAAGACAAAAAAACTATCCACCAAAACCCAATCCCAAATCAAATGTAGAATAAAAACGCGAAATCCAAACCTCCCCGAAACGAAGAAAAGCCATCAACTTCTTCCGTGTAAAGATGTTTTGCGGTGTATGTAAAAAATAAAAATAAAAATAATGGGCTTAGTAAAAAAGCCCGAAGAGCGATCGAAACAGAAAAAAACATAGAAAAAAAAAATAATGCGCCCATGGAAAGATCAACGCAAAGAATAGAAAAAAAAAAAAAATTAGTTAGATAAGCGTCTCCTCCCAAGTAGGGAAATAACTGAGAGCAGGCCGGCCGCGGACATGAAGAGCGTAAGCTAAGAGGAGATCATAAAACAAAGGGGTAAACAAGGAGACTACAAAAATATGCCCCAGCAATTTACATAATGGTGTCATCCATGGCGGTATCATTGGTAGCAGCGGCGGCAGGGACAGTGGCAGGAGCAGAAGCAGCCGCAGCGGGAGCAGTAGGGGCCTGGCTGTAGTAGTCGGCCATCTCAGAGTCAAGTTCAGCCTCGGTCTTCTTGGGACGAACAGTGCGGGAACGGCGACGGTTGTTACGACCGTTAGCAGCAGTCTTGTTACCGTTGGTCTGGTTGTTATTGTTGCTGTTCTGGTTGGTCTTGGCGTCCTTGGCCTTCTTGTCCTGCTTTCTGTCGTTGGCAGCAGATTTGGGCTGGTTCTTCAGGTTCTTGGGAAGAATAGCACGGTCAGCCAGAGACTTGGGGGTAGGCAGAACCTGAGCAGCCTGAGAGTAAGAGACAACAATCTCAATCTTGATGGGGCGACCATCGACTAGCAGACCGTTCAGGGCAGCGGCCTTGGCGGCACTATCAGCACGCGAGAAAATAACTTCGGCAATACCGCGGCTCTGCGAGTTAGGACCATAGGCAATGATAACCTTCTTGATGGGGCCAACAGTCTGGTTGAAGTACTCCTACAAAATGGGTTAGTATGACGAAGGGGAAATTATGTGCAAAGCCTCGTTGAGTCTGACTGCATCATCGCTTTCGTAGAGGGACATTAGGTCGTGAAGTTCGTAATGTTGTCAACAGATCCATCTAGGCGCCAGTGCCAGCACCAGCACCACATGATCGTGAAGTTCGGGTGAACAACAACTGCAATCGTGTGTAATCTCAATCAAAAAAAAAAAAAAAGGACAATTAGATAGCACATGTCTGGTTTCGGTTCAACTCGTAGCCGTCCCGAATAACATGTTGGAATCGACTATAGATTGGACATCACCCACCCAGCGGTGCTCCTATGTCTGGAGCTGGATCCACTGTCGTAGTCAAAAGGTAAGGGCGCAGAGGCCCATGGCTCCCAAGCCATCTCTGATTTAAAACCAGCATAGCCGTCCTCTTAAGAATACACACGATGCGTTGTTCTCAGTCGCAACTCGAGCTTTCCAGAAGCTCTATTCGTCGGCTCATCAAGAGTCCCGACGTGAACTTGACAGCCTCATTCAAGGAATTATGCCATCGCCCTACCGTGTCTGTAAACACAATATACCATCACGCTTATTCAAGGCGTGGAATCTCTTTCACATAGCGTTTGCTGACCAGGCAATTACGCAGCGAGGATTGATGACCAATGTCAATGTATATAGTAGACACTAGCTGGTAGGTTGAGTCGTGAGCAAAGGGTGCAGTGCCATATTCCAGGATGTCCACAATGATTCTTGACAACTTGAAGCGATCTGTAAAAGGCAACCTTGTTCAAGCAGTTCATGGCCGAGGGAATAGTCCGTACGTTGACGATGTAGTGAAGAGCAGATAGAGACAATAGAGCAGTCAACATGCCCGTGTGCCTTGATAGGACAACACCGGAAACATACCTTGATCTGCTGCTCAGAAACGTCCTTGGGCTGTAATAAACGTGTTAGCTCTAATTGAGGATGTGACAGATACCACGAGTGAAAACATACCAAGTTGCTCACAATGACCTTGCTGTCAGAGTTCTTGGGGGCAGCCTTCTGCTGCTGCTGCTGCTGCTGCTGAGGCTTAGCCTGAGGCTTCTGTTGAGTCTGCTTGGCGGGTTTGGAGTTCTTCTGAATACCGCCAGCAGGTGCCTTGGAAGTAGTGGCAGGGCCAGTCGAGCGACGAGTCCGACGGCGGTTGTTGTTGTTGTTCTGGTTGTTGTTCTTCTTGTTGGCCGAAACGATCTCGTCCAGGGACTTGTCAAGAATGGCAGACATTTTGAAGATTGTGATTGTTGTGGGTGATTAGGTCGTAGCAAAAAGAGTGTGACCGATTAGGTGACGCAATTGAGAACGGTCGCGAAAAAATATGACAAAATAAATAGTAAAGAAAGCGAAGAAGAGAAGATTGTTGCGGCTGCAAGATTGAGATGATGGGCGAGATGAGGTCGATGGCGAGTTACTTGATAGCTTGATGGCTTGGGAGCTTTTGTTTTTGGTGATGGTGAAAGAAAGTTGAAAGTGGAAGAAATAGAGAACGCGAGTGACAGGACGGGGGGGAAAAAAAATTAAAAAAAAGGCAAAAAAAGACATAAGGTAACTGTCGGCTGAGAAAGGGGGGGGGGTAAAGCGCGACTCAGATTTTAGTAAAAACAAATGCGACAGTTTGCTAACAAATTTGTATAGTGAATGCTACTTGAGTTGTTAGTGCAGCGTGACTACTCTTTGATCAAGCTTGGAGCGGCATAGCCTGCTAAACATGCATTAAGGCCCTCCAACAGGGTGGCGCAAGGCGTCTCAAACGCCCTTTCAGGCCCAGTTTGCTGCAAGAGGTGTCCACTTTTGGCCGCTGTTCCATTGTATTCTAGTACGCGTTAGCACGTGATTAGCAAGCAATTGGCTAAGCTTCCCCAGGCATGCATGGGCTTGGTTGCTTGGTAGTTGTCCCCCAACATCTAACATTTTCATGATGAGAGATTGGCTTCTCACGCATCCGGGAGGGAACATTTGATGGCTCACTACTGCACGGGCGCATTCACAGGCAAAACAAAAAAAAAACAAAAAAAAAAAAGATAATGACATGGATTGTTGCTGATGGGTATCTTTTAGTACAGAGAGATCTATGTGATAGACGCCTTGTGAGCGACAATTACCGACATGGCGGGGAGGCGGATGTGTGTTGGTTTGCAGAGCGTTCACTGCATTGAAGTAGGATATGTCGTAAGACGGGATATATATATGCGCCTATGTGATTGTGGTTGCGGTTTGTTGTATGGATGGTGATGATGGTGGTTTCGCTTCATGCGGGAAGCGAATAGTTGGTTTGCGCTGTCTCCTCTAATTCTTCTTATCGCCCTTTACAACCACAGGTTGTGCGGCCTTCTTGGAATTGACCTCGATAAAGTGATAGCCAACAATGAGAAGCATGGCGGCCGAGCCCAGGAAAACGGCCAGAGTGTATAGATCGTCGTCGGAGATCATGATGGTGATGACAAAATGAAGGGAATAAAATGCTGGGGAGGCAAGTGTAAGGGTTCGTAAGTGAGCTATAGACAAATATATGCGCAGGTCAGAAATCAACCTGCAAGTAGTTAAAAGTGAGTCACAAAGGTATTATAGATGTTTAGAATGGTGACTTACAGGAAAATAAATCAAAATGGAGGCAATTGGAAGAAGGAGGCGGCAAATTCAAATTCAGTATATCATTCGTCAGAATTGGACAGATGGACAGCTTTCTTCGCAATCACGATCTAAACCAAGCTCTCAAACCTGCGCCAGCTAAATTGGGTCTGAGCTGACGTAGCTTCATACACACAGCTGTCGACAGCTGCTAACCAAAAGAAAGGCTTCACGTGACTTGGATCCATCTAAGCCGATATTGTTATTAAACCAAGAATCCCCCCACCATTGAGAGGAGGATTATTGTTTGTTGTGGGCTTAGATACTACAAGAAGGTATTTAATAGGTAGTTGAGGAGTATAGCTCTTGCTAGGTTTTTTTTTGGCTGAAAAAAAATACACGAATCTTACCGGGGAAGCGAGTCAGCGAGCATCACGAGCGCCGATTGATTACATCAACGACTACTAACGACCATCTAAAAAATCGACCACGGGCATTAACGATATTTGGCCTCCGCCTGGTTTTAGGCTTAACGACAATTATCAATATTTCGGGGCTGCAGCCATTTTTTGAACTTGGTCAGCCTGTATAATACCGAAATTTGTCTATTAACTTTTTTTTTTTTAAAAAAAAAATATTAAAAAACAACACACACCATCAACACCTTCATCGACTCCACGACAACAACCACCCATCATGGCTCCCAAGGGTGCGAAGAAGGAGGTCAAAAAGACCTCTTCTTCAGCCAAGAAGTCAGTCGAAGACAAGACTTTTGGTATGAAGAACAAAAAGGGTGGTGCCGCGCAAAAACACATTGCCCAGATTGCTGCCAGTGCCCGCGCTGGAGGTACTCCCGAAGAGAAGAAGAAGGCTGCCGAGAAGGCGGCACGAGAGAGAGAAAAGAAGGCCGCTGAAGCTGCCAGACTCGAGAACGAGGCATTGCTCAACAAGCCCGTGCAGGTTCAAAAGGTGCCGTTTGGCGTCGACCCCAAGACGGTGTTGTGTATATTCTTCAAGAAGGGAAACTGTGAAAAGGGCAAGAAGTGCAAGTTTGCGCACGACCTGTCGCTGGAGCGTAAGGTAGAGAAGCGTAGCTTGTATGCTGATACGCGTACAGAGGAGGACGAGTCGAAGAAGGTGGAGACTTCGGCCGACTGGGACGAAGAGAAATTGCGGTCAGTCGTTTTGTCGAAGAAGGGTAACCAGAGGACATCAACAGATAAGGTGTGCAAGCACTTTATTGCTGCTATTGAGGATGGAAAATACGGTTGGTTCTGGATTTGTCCCAATGGTGGTGATTCATGCATGTACAAGCACGCCCTGCCTCCTGGGTTAGTACTCTCCGATTCACATCATATACCCACTCAGATGTTACTAACGCCAAATCTCAATGTAGCTTCATCCTTAAAACGAAAGAACAGCGTGCTGCCGAAAAGGCCCTCCTCGACAAGTCCCCTCTCAAAACCCTCACCCTTGAAGAGTTCCTTGAGTCCGAGCGTCACAAACTCACCGGCACACTTACCCCCGTCACTCCCGAGACATTCGCCAAGTGGAAGAAAGAGCGCCTCGACAAGAAGACCGCCGAAGAACAGGCCAAGAAGGCCAAGGAGGCTACCGGTCGTGCTCTGTTTGAATCTGGCGGCTGGCGTATGGAGGACAACAACGATGATGATGACGACGACGACGATGATGATGCGTGGAACCTGGAGAAGCTTCGTAAGGAGACTGAGCGGTTGCGGGAGAAAAAGGAGGCGGAAAGATTGGCATTGGCGGCTGGGTACACTGTTGAGCAGATCCGGAAAGGAGAAGCGGCAGTGGATTTCCCTGGTGCTACTGGAGATGAGGGTGAGGCGGCAAAGGTTGATGAGCCTGTAGAAAATACTGCTCAAGTTTGAAGCAGGCGTATTAGGCTTGGAGGCCACCGAGAATTTTCAAGAAGGAGATAGAAAGAGAAAAACTGCGGATCTGGGGTTTCTGTTTTATATATTGCTTCACGCAGCGGGGTCACCGGGTCACTGAGAGATGCCGGGGCAGCATGCCTACTGTCCCCGTATCTCGGCGTAGCCTTGAGCAGTTGATGGACACTCACATAAGTGTCGTCGACTGGTGTTGTTATTGTTGTTGAGACTAAAAGGAAACCGGCCCTGGAAGCTATAGACTACACTGTTGTGTAATCTTGATGGCGGGTTGGTATGATGATTCCCACGGGTATTTGTCGTTTTGTGTTTTGAGACGGGGGACTCTAGGCTGTCCCTTTGAAAAAGAATGGGGGGCGTCTTGTCTGCATTTTCAGGTCGTTTGTCATTTCAATTATATTTTTTTGAGTTTTGTTTCATTGTCTGCATTAAAGACTTTGTTCATCTCTATCTATTCTGTATATATCAAGTGTCTGGAACTTCTCAGCCAAAAAAGGACCGCCAAAAGGAGCCCTTTTAGCTACTGCAAAGGTAACACAGGTGATACTCGAGATATATACCCTATGCAGGGTTAAAACACTTAACGCGTTAAACGCGCACGTGACTTGGATTTCTAGTTCCAGGCTGTTACTAGCAACGACTAAAGATATTGAGAGTCTATTTTACACCACAATAAACACCATTTTACGTCATCTTGAAAGCATCTACAGTATATTCGACACAAGGTTTGTCATCATCTTATCATGTTATCATAGTTTACTATTTTTTCTTCATTTTGTTGGTACATTTCGCCGGAAAATCTTCATCTAGTGTAGACACGGGATTTGGCGACAAAACACATGTACGGGGCCATCCCGCGCTAGGTCAGACCAAAAGCCACATTTCAAGAGACTTGGGCCATAAATCCGGGTAGTATCCGGTTACCGTGCATCTTCTTCTGTCAAGATCCATCAAGTCTTGAGTGTCCTGAGACACTGTGAATTGTATATATTTTCCATATGGCTGAAGCTCTTTTTTCTTCTTTCCTTTTTTCTTTCATATTTTTACCGCGCTGGCTGGCCCAGTTTGCTGCAGTGGATATCTTCTTATTTGGGTAATCAGACGGCCATACTTGACCCACTCTTTATCCACATCATCCCGCCAGGATGCCGCCCTCATCCTCACCCTTTGGCTCCGCTGTGCGCCGACCAGCCCCCTCACCGGGGCAAAGGCCCACCATGGTACAGACTACACTTTCTTGGGGACCTCCCTCTACATGTCCTACGATGCAATCCTTACCTAGCCGCAGTACACCGGGTTCCGACGACTTGCCAATTGTCACCTCGGACATCATCAAACCTCGAGGGCCACGAAGGTCATATGGTGCGTTTCCCGCGGACCGGCGACCGGGAGTATTGACGACTCCACAGCCGGTTCGGAGGTTAATTCTGGACGCAAATATGAAGATGAACTTGGACATGATGCAAGAGGATGAACTTGCCGAGCGGCCTAAGAAACGTCGGGTAGTATCACCGCCATCGTTGGAAATGGTCAGCCCACGGGTAAAGGAGGACAGTGCCATGGTAGACAGGAAACGAATGGCCAGCCAGAAACGGGAACAGACGGAGACTGTAGTTAGTATTCCGGTGACGTCAAAAGAGTATTATCAGCAGTTTCAGGATTGTTCCAGAGAAGACAGAAGAACGGAACGAACTTCAGCGACGCGGGGCCGTGGACGATCACAGACGATGGACCGGGTAGGCAGACCACGGAAGGATTTCATGAGTTTGATTGATTTGGATTTGGAGCCTACGGCTGAACAGACTTGGGGATCACATGGACCAAATCGAGGACGATCACGAGTGATTCGGGAGACATCTCAGGATGATGATCAAACTTTGGCACCAGTCCCCATGCCAAAGAATCGAAAGCCGCCAAAGCAACGGACAGACACTGCGGTGAGGAGTCGCGGGAAACGACGTGCGCGATTCACAAGGCCATGGCATCTCTTCATGTCACTACGACCAAAATACATGGAGTTTGTGTGCGAGTGGAAGGAATGTCCTGCAAAGTTGTTCAATATGGAGACTATGCGGAGGCATGTGGAAATTGTTCATGTACGCAAAGCTGAAAAGACACTACAGAAGGAAATGAGCTCCGGGACCGGTGATGGCATGATACGGTGTTTCTGGGAGAACTGTTGTGGGTCGAGTCCAGCCACGGTATCGTCAATTCCCGGGTCTCCGGGTGGCAAGAAGTTTGTCTCGGGGAAGGCATTACGATTACATATAGAGGAAGCACATATGATACCAATGTCATGGCATATGGGCGATGGACCGAAGCATGATCCAGATAATCCGGGGCCGGAGATTTTGAATAAGAATGCGCCGTTGCCGGATTATCTATTTGGGGCAGACGGGGTGCAGATTACACCAGATATTCGAGGCCAAGCTGTGGAGTCGGAGACTTCCAAGAAAGCGCGGCAGACGCGGTTGAGGAAACTCTGGGCACAGATTGAGGCTGGGTTACCATCGGAGGAAGAAGAAAGAGGGGATGGAGAGAGTTTTAAGATGGAGGATTAGTTATTGAGTGTTGGATGTATTGTTTATACTGGAAACTATAGGGTTGTGCCAAGCAATGTGAAGTAATGATATTCCTGATTTATAGTGGCGGTATCTGTATGGGGGGGGGAGTCAGAGCACGGTGATATCAGCGTGTAGTAGTTGAGGGTATGAGAGAGAAGATGCATATACATGTGGGATGTGGTGATTACTATCAGTCGTTATCACATTCGGATTACAAAGCCGCCGTGATACATTGAGTCTACCTTGGTATTGGTGGTGCTTGGTTATGGGCAGCAGCCGAATGTTCACACGTCTAGAAAACACAGTCCCTTGTCCGCTGTGACATAACCACCATGATAACCTTGCTAGAATCTCGCTTTGTAATATCCCCTTCACATGACGCCACCAAGCCAGAGAGCACTATAAGAAACAAAGTGTATTGTCCGCAGAGGATATCCGAATGAGGCTCAAGTTAGTCTCGCAAGTTACACCAAGTGATGATCGGCGTTAGAAGCGGGGAAGCGGGGAAGCGGGGAAGCGGGGCGGCGAAGGACAGGCGTGGTGTGGATAACACGTTGAGGAAAGAGGATGGAGGCAGGAAGAGGATTGAGGGATTATGCAGTGTTATATTTCTCTCATGAAGGCAAAGCTTGTTTAGACATATGGTATGGGTTGGATTTACTTGGAGACTACATAAGAAAAGCATATCGTGACCCCATCCAGAACTTGGATATCCACCCGGGACCACTGTCACCCCCCGCAGTTTCCCATTGTTGACGCTGCTGTGAGCGGATCCTGTCGCGAGAAAAGACCCTCACTAAAGTGTAAGGGAAGATGTTAGCTGACCGAGAGAAGAGTCACAATGTTGAACTCGCTGGGGACAGGATTTATGTTGTTCTACGAGGGACGGATGAGTATGGACGAGGATATTTCGGTAGAAAAAGAAACAGCCGGGAGAATTGGTGGGTATGACAGGATTTGGAAGGTGGGGTTGCATTTTATCCAATTGGTGGATTGACTTGAGGATTTTGTTGGGTTGAATTTTGCATTGATAGTTTAAAGAAGTTACTGTTAAGGTGGAAGTTGCACATCGTGCGGCATTTTTTTTCATGAGCAGGATGTCAACAAAAGGGTTAGGGTTGGTAGTTTTGTATTTCCATAGGTTCAAGCTGGAATGCCCTCTTGTATTTTCTGTTTCCCCCCAGGAATTCGATGACGAGATCAACGATCGGCCCTTTACTCAATAATTAACACCTACAACTTCACTCTTTGTTGAGATGCCCGTGACTATACCAAGCCAAAAGAAGAAGCATTATGGCTGCTTGTTTCCGTCGAGATACGTATAGAACAGGGGCCTTGCTTGGCCCAGACCGAGCAAAAGGACGACTGCGCCTCACTTGCAATTCAGGACCAACTTGAAAAGAAAGTCATTTGACGGAATAAGAAGAAAGAAAACAGGAAAGGAAAAGAGAGAGAAAAAAAAAAGGCAACAATTGTCGGTACTTGCAGGAACAAAGCCACTGGCATCAGTATCAGTATATTTAAGGGGCGCGGCCATCAAAGGGAGGCTTTGGGTGCATTTCTAATTCTTATGATTATGATGCAAGGGCATAATAGGCAGGAAAAGAAAAAGGAAAAAGCCAAGGGAAGAATTTTGTATGTATGGCAAATGCTGCAAGGTCTGGTCAAGTTCCAAGTATCTATTGGCTGGACTCTATAAGTTGTTTATTTCCAGCAAGGTTGATTGTTGGTGAGGATTGTAAGGGGTTGTAAACGAGACTCAACAAGAAAGCCAAGCTTCAAGACAAAACATTGGATGTTCTGGCATGGGCTGGTTATTGGTCATTGTTGAACTTTGGTTAGAGGACCTGCAGGACAAGCTTGGGGCTTGGGAATACCACAACAACTCTAAGCTAAGAATAAACCGCATACTATACCTTGTAGAACCTCAATCAGAACCCCAATCAGAACCTTGTCCCGTTTGACCTCAGCCAAGAAGAAAGAAGACCAAGGCGAGCAAGAGGAGGAGGAAGAGGAAGAGGAAGAGGAAGAGGAAGAGGAAGAGGGAGAGAAACAACATGGGGCTTGGATTATTGAGCAGGGGCTGGGGTTGGGGTCAAGGCCGGATGATGTTGAGCTGGGGTTGACAAGATGTTGGACTGAACTGGACGAATGATGCCAGAGAGAGAGAGAGAGAGTCGCAGATGGGTTGATCTGGGCTATTAGTACCGAAGAGGATACAATATACGTTGTGAAGAAGGAAGGCAGTAAGAGAAGGGCTTAGTAAGCGAAGGACTCAGTAAGAGAAGGGCTTAGTAAGCGAAGGACTCAGTAAGAGAAAGGCTTAGTAAGCGATGGTTGTATTTTAAACGAGATTTGGTCA
>MKGJ01000275.1:16472-32765 GCA_002018255.1 Bretziella fagacearum | reverse complement strand
GGGGGGGGGGGAAGAAGGGAGAGGGTTTCATCTGTGTTGTCTACAAAGGAAGGGAGAGAGGTATGGTCTCTTTTCTTTTACATCTTTTTTTTCAATCTTCACAGGATTATTATTACTTTTGTCAACTTGAAAGGATGGGTTGGCTTCAATGAATGAAGGCGTGCTCTTTTGCCGTGGCGTTTTTTTTTTTTCATTTTTCATTTTTCTCAAGGGGGAAGAGGTTTTGCTTTTCGTTTGATATTGGAGAGGTAGGTGTAAGACGTAATGTATATAAAGGATGGACATGGAGTGGATAGACGGTGAATTGATAATGGAGATGAGAATGAGAGAATATTGGAAGTTTTTTATTGTGAATGTCGGATGACTAAGCAGAGACTCCGGAAAAGAAAAAAGAAGAAGAAGAAGAAAAAAAGACAAGAATAATGCCTTCAAGCGGATTTGAACCGCTGACCTCGACATTACTAGTGTCGCGCTCTGCCAACTGAGCTATGAAGGCCGTTAATTGTAAAAGGTATAGGGGTAATAGCCTTGATAACCCTCTTGGGGTGGTAGTAATCGAGATAAAGATGCATGGACAGAAGAAATGAGACATCGGGCCTCGGTGATCGGTGGCCGGGTGAGTGGTGGGTGTATACTAGAAAGAGAAAAGAGGACTTTATGAATGGATTTTTTTGCTAATGTTGGAATTTTCTTGAGAGTTTCCTTGAATAAATCACCGGCATGGACGTCCACTCGAAGCGAGAAAAAAAAAAAAATCTAAGCCTTTTTCCTTTTTTTTTTTCCTTTTTTTTTTGCATCGTGAGATAGATGGTTCCTTTGTATCCATCTTTAAGTACCTACATCGCGGGTCCCGTCCGTCCGTAATCGAGGAAAGAGACAATACAACTCAACCTGACGATGTAAGTACCAAAGACTAAACCGTAACGAGTCTAGTTTGGATCGTGACATCTTTCCTCATCCCCGCGCGGCATTGCCGATGGATATCTGCATATTTTGCATAAAATAGTAGACAAAGAGTATATTCCATTGAATGTAAATCTTTTGTTCTCTTGGACAAAAATGGATCAAGAAAAGAGAAAAAGAGAAAAAAGCCAAGACGGACGGACCCCTGTGTAGTTCCGGGGATCCCCTTTCGCGAATACTAGGTTGGCTATTTGTGGAATATCCGATCGATGAGATGTAGATGTGCCTACCTATATATCGGGAAGTAAGGATACTTTTGGGGTTCTAGTATAGATAGGTAACTATAGTAAGAGTTCCCGGCGACGAGAATAGAACCCCGGGGGCACGGGGCAAGTAGGTTTCAGATTGGCGGGGGAAGAGATGTTGGGGTGGGTTGGTTCATATTTGGGTATGCGGATATTGTTAGATAGGTAAAGATGAAGAGGACTCTTGTGAATAATGGAGTTTGTAGATTATACGGGTAGTGTTTTGGGAGGGGAAGGGAGGGGAAGGGGAAGGGAAGGGAGGGATGCTATAGTTCGTTGCGGTGGTGCACATGGCAAGATGGAGTCTGGTTGTGTAGATGTGTTTATCTTGGTGTTTAGATGCTGGGAGTTGGGGAGTTGGAAGTCGGGAGTTGGGAGTTGTTGCATGATATAAAAGAGATGATGAAGTGGATGAGAAGGGGGTGATTCCAACTGTCGGCTGCCCGGTGATTTAGACTTTGTATCGAGGAAAGAGAAAACAATTGGCGAGTATCAAGGTCATATCAACCAGTTGATCACCGTTGAATGGCCATTTCTTATTCCAAGGCCACCTCGGAACATTGCATCGTCAGCCTCTCCAGCCGAGCCGACAAAGTAGAGAATCACCAGTTGTCGCTGTCTTGCATTCCAAACTTGGGGGAGAGAATCTTTTGGTCTATCAAAGATGATCTGTGCATGAGTTATTTGGGGGGGGGGGGGGGGGTTCTATTTTTTTATTCAGCTGGTGTTGTCGTTGCCTTTGAACAGAAGCGGTATAATTTATTAGTAATCAGGGCAAAAGCGTCTAGATCTTGCCATAATTGGTAAATTAAATGGGCAAAATTCATCTAGAGCGTTGCATTGCAGATAGCATGCATGCATCCCTTCTTCGGTAGTTACCATCTATCTCCACCAAATATAAGTACATAGGCAAGTACCCAAGTCCCTAGGTACTTGCAAAAAATGATAACCGCATATAGACGACGCACAAACGACAAGAAACTTGAATGCAATATGCGATTGTCATATCTCAAGTTGAGAATTCCTTTGTTCCTTTTTCTTTATGTCAGTTCTAAAAAGGTATTGGAGAAGTTATCAAGACCTGATATCGATGGCACCAGCTCAGGGACATGGAGTATAAGAAAAAGGGATGGAGGGGGGGGGGGGGGGGGCATTTATGGAATGTTGTTTTATTTTGGGTTGATTAATATGCTGGGATAATGACGAAAACTAATTAACAAATGCCTGTGATATTGATGATATCTGATGTGACAAATGTAATAGATGGAGAGAAAGAATGTCAAAACCCCCTCGCCCCAATATGACCATCTACTACTCTACAAGGCACACTATGATTACGAGTCAACCCCCCCCCCATCCCATCTTACCAGCAATGTCTTTATTACCCTAGCAAATCTTGACTTGTTAATCTTCTCTTCCTTAACCCCAGTTACATAACACCAATACCACTCGCCGCCCTGTGCTCTCCCCTTCCCCCACTATCTTCCACACACACTTATATCCCATATCCCTTACCTCGCTTATTCCAAGCTTGCTCGGTTACCGTTGTCATCCCTTGTCAGCAGCAACCTTCATCCACCAAATCTTTGTGATTATCTGCGAGATTTTCCTGCTTGACTTGCTTTGTTACCGTCAGCTCGCATATCGGTCTGCTCAGTCTGTACAACCAGCGTCCTTGATGATCATGGCCACTTCAGCTCAGCCGGTAAGTCCAATCTTTTTTTTCTTTTTCCTCGCACTTTCTTCCATCTTTTCAGTCTCTTCTATTCTGTTCCTCCCCCCTCCCCCCTCCCCCCTTGGGCCTAGTTCTCTGTCCCCTTTCACCTTGAAGCTTCCTCTATATATGTTTCTATTGGAGTTTATCTAAAAAAAAAACCCCAACTCTCCCGCTATTCACACCCCACCATCATCACCATCGAAACACTAAGTCTATATGCACATACAGACATCACGCTGTCCGCCCATCAACCCGCTCTTTCAGCTTCCTTTCCTCCTCCGCCTTCATCTTGCCCAACCAACTGCCTTGCAAGCCGTGAGGGACTGCAAGCGTTCCCTCTTTTTAAAACATATATTCTCGGCTCCGACAAATCTTGAACTTTGTCTATATTGTCTTCCCCAAAGCTTCCTTACCTTGCCTGTACCTACTTCCCACCTCACCACCTTGCTCCCCCCTGCCCACCATCCATCAGCCCCAGACGACAAAAAGAAATGTCGCATGACACAAAAAAGTCCAAGCCCTCGATATCCATCCAAACCCAAACTCCAGTGTTGTATCCGTCCAGACTACTGTCTGTCTGTCTGTCTGTCTGTCTGTCTGTCTGTCTGTCTATATCTACCATCATAGGATATAGTAAAGCAGATCTTACCAGGGGGTTTGTTATTCTTAGTTCTTGATTTGCAGTTGCCTGTTTTGGACAGTCCAGGTACCTTCCGGAAACGTATTAAACTGCTAGTGCTCCCGCCCCTTCCCTTTTTGTTCCTTCCTTTCTTTTTTTTTTTTTCTTTTATTCACTACATATCAGATTTTGTTCTCATACACCCACCTCACACTCTTGCTCACACTCTTGCTCACACTCTTGCTCACACTCTTGCTCACACTCTTGCTCACACTCTTGCTCTTGCTCTTACTCCTATCCTCACTTCCACATGGCTAACTCCTCCTTTGAAATCACCCAGCCCTTTCTCGGCACCGGTGACATCTTCGACTGGCACCTAAAATTCCAATCCTGCGTCTGCTACTTCCTCGACGTCGCCCAATACACCACCCCCGTACAAGCCGTCGCCGCCTTCATCAACATCCAACTCCCCTTCCAACGCCATCCCGCCATCCTCTCCTCCACCCAGACCACCCGCGCCTCCGCCTCCCCCGGACACCCCGGCTCTAGTTCCCCCCCGCGCCCCGGTGTGCCCCCGCCCGCCGCCTACGTGGCCCTCTTGCCGTACATTCGCCGGCTGGTGGCTACGGGGTTTGACGCGCCGGGGGTTCTCCATGGGTTTTTTGGGAATGATTGGCCGACGGGGGTGGGGCCGCTGCATGAGGTGGAGAGACGGAATTATCTGTTTGCGGCCAAGAGTGATACGTGGCAGACGGTCAAGAGGGATTATGATATGGAGGAGGGACAGACTATTCCGTTTTTGAGACCGCTGAATGCGAGTGAGAAGGAGATTGAGAGTGCGGAGGCGAGTTGGAGTGAGTGGTTGGCTATGCAGGATTGGATGTTGGGGGCGAGAGCGCCGGGGACGAGGGTTAAGAGGGAGAGGGCGGATTAGTTAGACAAAGGGGGAGGGAGGAGGGAGGAGGGTGGAGAATAGCGGTAAATGGTGATTGACTTTATGTTTGGTTTGTTTAGTTCTCTCGGGGTTGTCTCTTTTAGAAAATATTGTTAGAATATATATAGAATGTTTATATAGATGTGAATTCGAATATCAACTCAACTTATTCTCCTCGTCTTCCCCTCTTCCCCTCTTCTCCTCTCCTCATCCACATCCTCCCTCTCCCCAAACCCATCAAACTGATCATCCAAAAACACCAAACAAACACACCACATCTTCCAACTCCTGACATTCCACATCCCTAGTCATATTCTCCTTGCGCACAATCCCTCGATTCTCACAATGACTTCTTCCGGTAGTTGAGGGTTGGCCAGTGGATCACATCATGACACACCTTTGGACTGTCACATGACGATACTTGATCCTCAGACCGCGATAACCCTCAAATCTTAACATCAACCTCTAATTTTTTTGGGGGGGTTTTTTTTTTTCATCTGCTTGCTTCTTAGTAATAATAATGATTAGGATTGTATATGTTACTAAGTAGTAATATGTAAATCTCTCCCCCTTTTTGCCATCATGTCATCCTCACTCAGAGCCCCTTACAGAGACTAATTCCTAGCCATTTCTCCCTATGAATGTAAACTTTGACAGCCAGAAACAGAAACAAAAACAAAAACAAAAACAAAAACAAAAAAAACAAAAAAAACAAAAATTTAAACAAAATATCAAAAGGATTAATGAATGAGGCAAAATGTCATGCCAACCCAATGCCGCGCCATATATGACCAAATGTAAACAAGAAAGAAAAAAAGATTAAAAAATTAAAATAATCAAAAAAATAATCAAAAAAAAAAAAAAGATGGCAAAGGCCGAATACGTCTTTCTCATATACCGATACAGCAGTAAATGCAAAATTAAATAAAACGTCCAGGGAAAAAGGAGAATGTATCTCATCCTCAATGACTCCTCCCCTCAAATCGGGTTCACCATCCCCGGTAGTGGCACGGCAGCCGTCGGAGATGCTGCCCCACGATTCCGCCCCCGTGTACTCAACCCTCTCTTCATCATCTTTCCCAACACTGTCACCAACTGACACGCATCCGAAAACATTTCATCATCCATCCCCTCCTGAGCCTCATAAACCTCGGCAATTGTATCCTTTGCCAACTTCCGGCTACCTTCCTGGTCACGTACGCACTCGTATAAAAAGGCAGCGTACTCTGTCTTGACTGAAAGTCGCAGCGAATGTGATCCCCAGAGGTATTCATCAGCAAGGCGGATGGCTTCGTTGAAGCACTTTTGGGCAGTGGGGAGATAATCCGTGGATGAGATGAGGAAGTGAGGGGAGAACTCAATGGTGTCGGCGCTTACAAGAGAGAACCCGGGAGGTGGTATCTTGCCCTCTTCGAGAGCATGTGTTGGTTGTACTGACGAGTTGATGGAGTCGACATCCGCGTCACAGGCAATTCCTTTGCCCCTAGATCGTGTGCCACGTCGTGGCCGGTTGGAGGGGTGTGCTATGACTGCCTCTGATATGCTCAAATCTGACACCACTGGGTTGTTGTAAAAGAGGACAAATATATGATAAAATGACGCCCGAAGCTTATATGTGAGCACTTGCAGTTCTTTCCAAGAACCAACCATGGGCATGACATATTGCTCCAGCATCTTGAGCCCTTCTCGTGACAACCATAGAATATGCCATACTCTCTTGAGGTAATCTGGTGAAGTGACCGTCGTTTGTCGTCGTTGCTTCTTGGCCGCAACCAATTGTTCTGCCAAGTTCAACGACAGACCGAGAATCTTGAAGAGCATCTCTGACAGCAAATGGTTATCCTTTTCCACCTCCTTGGCCAACTTCCCCAGGAACTTTTGATCAACCTCTGAGGACGCCATGTTGAAAGCGAATGTGCGTTTTCCAAACAAAAGCCGTAGCTTGCCGTGTAATGGCTGTGAGTCGGTTAGCACATCTATAGCTCTAATGACCGAGTCAGGCTCCTTGTTTTGAAAGCTAGGAAGGCCCATGGGAGTCTTTGGTGGTGATGATTCGACAGCAGCCATTTCGTTCTAATGACTTAGTAGTGATGATGGGGAAGATGAAGCGAGTGAAATATAACATCAAAGCGATACGAGAACCGAGAAAACAAAATAACAAAGAAAATAAAATATAAAAAATATAAAAAAGGAGTTGCTTTGAAACTTACCAAAAGACAAGGAGCAAAAAGAAAAAGTTACAACCCGGCACGCGCGAAATTGGGCGTTTTTTTCTGTCTTTTTTTTTTTGCTATCGACGCAAAGCCAAGATTGGGTCTCAACAAACAAAGAACCAACGTTCTCAAAACAGGCTCGTCTATCCGAGTTTAGCTACCAACTGAGTGACACTAGCCAAAGCGGCCGGCGGTTATCACACAGGCGCTAGCTGAAGCTTGATCAACGATTCTGCTAAATCGAGAGCTCCCTCGTAAACGCCGGTATTTACAAAAGAACTCTATACCTATTTACTTGATATGAGCGCTCATTCTGGCAACCATCATCACATCACTACGAACCTCTCACCTGGAAGCTATCTTCTTATCTCTCTTCTCATGGAACATACTGTTTAGGGGCCTGTTGTCTTGACCGTATACAAAAGGTTCCGTGCGGGAAACGGCTATGCAGTGGCAGGGCACAAGAATGCAGACAAATACAGAGGGCCTGGGCAAGCTGGAACAAGCGAGCGCAGTATTTGACGCCAAGTTTGGACAAAGGATTGATTATGCAGGCAACGATGTTCCAAAGTCTTTTTTGACTTGCGATTTGCGATTTTGGTTGTTGATGATCAAGTTCGGGGTATTCCAAGTTATCCTTTGTAAAAGTCGTGTCGTATCTTGTTGAGATTTCTATTGGATTGATAATAATAAACGCCGAGTGCTAGTCAAAAAAAAAAAAAAACTTCTAGCAGCTTTGTCGAGAAAAACCTAAGCCGCGAGAAATCAGTTGAATGGGGCGCATTAGTCGCAAAGCTATTGGTGTCGTCGCATACGCAATTGCTTCCGTAAAATCCAGTCGCAAAACCGGAATATCACTAAATTCAGTTCTCTTCGCCTCGAAGAATCTCCTCCAAGCGAGTTTCGATTATCAAAATACGCCTACGGCTTTGATCTGTGGCGAGATATCCGAGAGAGCCAAACGCGTATACATATATATATGCAAGAAATCTCGATACGATCTATCGGTAAAACTTCCACAATATCACCACCGAGAAACAACGGACAAAGGATCAAGCTGCTGTAGAAAAAAAAAACCGAGACGTGATAATCCAGGATTCTAGGACTTGTGCGATTAACTCGGAGCTGTGCATAAACGAAACTTGATTTCATAAATAAGCAAGTCTGCGCAATATGTATGCAGCCCGGTGGCTTGAAGTCGCGCGTATGCAGAGAAACAAGCAGCCAGTGAATCTCGATGATCTGATATATATCCTGTGGCTCGTTTTGTAATTTGTCGAGATCGAGGAACGTCGTCCAGAAGTGGAAAACTTGAATTCTGAGTTGGAATGCGAACTAGTGAATGGACCCGCAGAACAAAAAAGAAACAATAGGCGATCCTGGGAAGTGCCGGAATGCGATTGGTTAAACATGTTTCTTAGCAAGTGAGTGCGGGAACAGCAAGAGGTGTAAAGAAAGAAAGTGCTGGACACACAACTTTGTTCAAGCTCGGTCGAACCAAGACAAGGCAACGAAATGAGAGACTTACGCGAGGTTGTGCTAACCAAGGAGCCGTTCAGTTGGTTGAATCCAATGTCGGGAATCACGGAACTGGGCACAGGTGGACAGCCGTATTATGGGGGAGGGTGCAGAATATATGAAATGGATGCTTAGGTGTGGCACGGGATTGGCCTGGTGATGCACAATGTGTTGTCTTTGAGGGGAGCTAGTCGGAAGCTAGGCTCTGCTGTATGGTCAGGTCGTCAAAGGTGGTACCCCAAGTATGTTGAGAATGCAGGTGACTGCTCACTATGCGCTCTATGCGGGTTGATATACGAGTGATATTCGTATTATTGTAAATCGACGGGATGGAAAAAGAAAATAATAAAAAGGAGAGGGTTCTCAGAAACCAAATGGACGTCGTTTAGAGTCGCTATGATCGTCGAGGTATCATGGTGTCTATTTGGATATTCCGGTTTTCGAGTTACAATTCACTATCGACACAAATTCAACCTTCCTATCGGCCTTTCGAGGTTTCAAACAAGAGGGAAGACGGGAATCCATCCCTTCCCTTCCTCCCATCTTGCAACGACGCGACGAAAGTGACTGGATCATGGTTCCTGAACAGGGGGGTGTCCGATTCTAAAACCAGGGCAGAAATTGGAAGGGAAACGCACCCGTTAGTAAGGCCCGGGCTCCTCTCCCCCAAGGATTGCTGTCTCTGTAGCCAGGCATGTTGCGTGCGAGTGAATAAAAAGGTTAAAGAGCATACATACCCAGATGCACGCGCAAAGACAAGGCATGAAGTGGCTTTGGGGGGGGGTTGGAGTTGGTCAAGAAGCCGGAGATGGCAATGCATTAGCAGGAGAGAATGGATGATCAGATCATCACTGTAAGCTAGGAGCTAATATCGGCTCTTGTGATCATTAGAATATGGACCTTTTGGGGGGGGGAGTGGCGTTGTACGACTCTGGTGTTGTTGATTCAGTTTGTTGCATATTTCGATGACGGATTTGATGAAGAAATGAATGTGAGACTTTTCAAACACTACAAAGTCATGTGATCCACAACCAATTGAAATTAAGCAATTTTTTTAATAAATCATTTATGTCGTTTGATATTTCATCAGCCTTGTCTGGACTGAACGAGGAAGGTACTGTACCTATATCTCATCAAAGTGAAACTGGTACTTTCCTGTGATGAAATCCTCATCATACATCAATCTTCTCGAGGGGAAGTTACGATATTGGGCTATTTATTAAACCCTTACCCTTATTTCTACAACCACCTCCAATCTCCAAGTCTCTTTACCGAAGAAACCCCATATTGAAATAGATTCAGGCTTCATGATTTCCTTGCTTCTTTCTCACAACTCTAATCATACCACAATCCCCAACTTTCTAACCCCCCCTTCCCTTTTCTTCCTCTTCAAGATCTTTCCACCATAAGGCCGCTTTACACCAACCATTCCAGCCATCCACTTCCCACTTTCAGCCCAAACAAGGCTTCTTTAGGTGGTTGGGCTTTTTTTTCTTGTTTTGTTTTTCTGTCAGTGCCTCGTAAACAGTTCCGCCCTTGTTCAAATGTTGATTTTAAAGCTGAGATGAGGGGGAGGAAGGGGGGGCTTTAATTACGGAAATATCATCTGCCCAACAGAGGGGCCTCTCAGAGCACAGGAACTCTAGTCTGTTAGAGGGAAGAACTCGTCTGTACCTCAAATAGGTGTATTCATGATGCATTGTAATATCTTTGTGGCCGGTATAGAATTCAGCTGGTGAGGTACAAATAGAGGTAGTCGCCAATGATTTAGTGATTTGTGCAACACAATCTGTCACAAGCACATATACCCAGGTACACTGCTCCGAGGTTCTCTACCACCTTGTGCTAAAAGAGATCACACGACGTAATATCCCGAGTGACGGCAATTTAGGCCTGGTTCATTGTAACCAACTTGTAGTGACAAACAAGCAAAGCAACGACCAAGCGCGACTAACAAGCATTAGGGTATATAACCCTGTGATAATAGTACGTTTCCACGTGACTGAGCTGTGTAAGTGGGTTAAATATATTACAATAAACCCTAATGTATCCATTTGACTTCTATATTTTTTTTAATATCATCCAGATGCTATCCTATCTCGGTCTATGCTTGCTTCGGTTTAGATCACTTTAGTTTATAACTGATCAACATATACATGAACTAACACAGTGCTCAGAATTGGTTATTTTGTTGGGTTGAAAGACATTCAACCTGCGCCTTATGCCAACCCAATATGCAACCCCCTTGGATCCGTCCGACTAGCAGTTATATTATCCCTTTTTAGTCCACCGATCATTTCATGATGGTCATTGATAATCTCCATCCTGTCAGGCGAGAAGAATCATGGCATAAGGGTTTAGTATTTCTCGTTCGCCAAGTTTTGGCTGTATCCCTGTTGTTAACATAGTCTAGCAATGCATCAAACCCCCCTCGATAATAAGGACAATGCCTCTTTAGGGCAACACCGATTGCCCTGAGCGGCCATATACAAAGACCATGTGGGATTTCGGATGAGGCCAAATAAGTAAGTACTTGGAAAGCATATCACAGGATCAGGGCCTTGGAATGCCAAACAGCAAACAAGATCTAGGAACCTTCCATCATTGGGTCCTTTTCGCGAGAAAGAAGAGCGGTCGGAAGAGTGTTTGGATATAGCAAGGTACGAAAGGACACTGACGACAGGAGATTGCAGCTCCGGAACAGGCTAGCGGATATGCCAGTCGATCATTTGTTTCCCCCCAGGCCAGGGTTTACAGTCAAAGGAAGAAGACTAAGATTTCAAGGGCAATTTACTTGATTTCCTATTAGTAACAGATAATATCAGCAATATTCCCATTTGTTCCCGTCAATGTCCCCGGAACATGTGATAACGAATGCCTCTCGGTGAATTTAAACCCCTCAATGATATCGACGATGATATATCCAGATATCTGAGCGATGTGTGCACCAAGGCCCCCCCGCGTCTGTGCTTTTTACAGGTGCAACAACTGGGCCAGCTTTCACCGAACACCGCTCTTAGGTAACTTATTAGAGAGCCTCGCTCTGACAATTTGTTCTTGTTTCTTGGCTTTCGTAATAGTGGTCCGTCACTTGCTGGCTAGCTTGCTTGTCAAAGAGAGAGAGAGAGAGAGAGAGAGAGAGAAAAGAACCTGGCCAATGATCGGACGGACAGAGAAAAGAATAGAGAGATGAATCGGAGAAAAAGAGGGAAGGAGGAAAAGAGAGGAAATTGCTGGCTTCCTAAATTGGCCAAGCGTTGGAGAGAGAGAAAGAGAGAGAAAAGGTAGCGGAAGTTCCCATGGATCATATGCCCCTTGGGGGTGGTTCTGAGGGTGAATGTAAACATGCGGACTGGTGGCACAGTGATTCTGAGACGATGGGAAAGAGAATATGGGTGTCCGATGGTTAATGGTAGAATAGGCTAAAGAGCCGGGCAATAGAATGGAATGGCGGGAAATGAGTAACATGCAGGCCACACGATAGTTTACACACACAGTGTCAGTAGCTAGCTACCTATGTGCATATATATATATATATATATATATACACCGTTTTGTAACATAGATGTAGACAGGCCTAAAAGTTTGCTGCCCGGACAGAGAATGTACACATGCATACAGAACATGACATGATCTGTGTTGTTTCTAGTGACCCTTTGTCGCTTTGCAGATAGATTATATGGAAGGAACACTGATGGGGAAAACAAATAAAATGAAAAACAGACTCGGTGGATCCACGGACGTGCTTTAAAGCTTCTTGTGAGTTCACGGACGTTGATAAGTGAGTTGATGCCCGAATTGGGGATGAAGGAAGAGTAATATTTGACTTTGAGATATTACTTTTGAAGGGTTGTAAATGGACATGTGTCCAACACTTGAATCTAATAGCCATTTTGGTGAAGAAGCTATCAGTTCCGAGTAAGCCCGAAGCGGTGATGGCAGTCTCCAACCTTGGATATACATCAACCTTGACAGTCGCAATTCATGTACTTTACCACTGTATGAAGTCGGTCAAGCCGTGATAGTCTATACTTACACCCCCTCCCCTCCTCTCAATACTCATATAGGAACTTGTCAAATATGCTTTGAGGGCTGCAGCGCAGCATGCACAGAGCCCAGAAGCTCGGACATTTCGTCATGATGATCCTACTCAAGAACAAGTCCAGACTTGAAGGTCTGGAATTGCCCTGCACAGGTCGTTTGGTTGCATAGAATGAATGAAGGCTGAACGAGCAAGACGAGAACAGTGATTGGTAAAAGACATGGAGTTACATGGCATCCCGTTGAGATTGTTGACTTGGTGCCTGATTTTTGAAGTATCTGATGTTAGGCGTGGATATCAAGAGGAAAGAAAAGAAAAATAAGGAAATATTGGTTGGTAGCTTTTTTTCTCTTCTTTCTTTGAGCTCTCCTCACCGCAAGGACTTGCTGTTTTTTGCTCAATGATATGCAAGAGCAATAACAAGATATCACAATGGAGAAAAGTGAAAAAAATAAAGAAAAAAAAATAAATCCTGGATCGCTGTTCGACAGGAAGAGCGGAGAAGACTGCAATATGCAGCTAGCACACCGTGTGTCTAGAAACCGGACATTTCTTCTATCCTCTCCATCCTTGAACCTGAACTTGCTAACAACCTGAGACGTATGGGAACCCTCCACATTTTCCCTTTTTCACAGGTCCTTGGCTGTGTTTTTTTTCTTTTTTTTCTTTTTGGTTATGACCAACTAGACCAACAAGATGATGGCGATGAGTTGGTCCAAGAGGATGGATGAAACGTTTCTACATGTAGGTAGACCGGAGTTGGAAAAAAAAAAAGAAGAAAAAAAGAAGAGCAAGATAAGAGCGGAAACTAGCGAGTGAGGCGAGGAGAATAAAAATAAATGATTGTCTGAATGATAGAACAGTACCTACTTGTCTGTATAAAAACAACAGTAGTCTGGCCATAATATTTTGACCTTTGAAGGGCTTTTCTTGATGTTGGTTAGAGAGTTGTGGTTGCTGAGATAATCAACTTGAGACAAATGCGGAAGCTACCACAAAGTTTGGTAGTACCTTCCTAAAACAGCCACCAATATCAACGACTTGTCTTCATCACAGACAAATAATAACAAAAAAAGACTCGGCAATTGATTGGCTTTTTTTTTTCGAATGTTTATGGAGAGGAAGAGGGAGGGGGGTATATGTGTTTGCATAGTGTAAATGCCTTGGAGCCTGAATGGATACTGCATGTTAGTTGAGGAAAGGACAGCCAATAGTAGGTGTCCCATTCCTGGCCATTTCCTCCTCCTTGGGAACATCACTCACATGTTGATTGATGACGACAGTCTGTATCTAGGTAATTGGTAAGTATATTATCATGGATTTTACAGCTGATGAAGATAGTCCCCCCCCCCCCNAAAAAAAAAAAAAAATTACTGGTTATCCCACCGCCTTTTCCTTCCCGCCACAGCCATGCTCTCTCCTTCACATTCCATAGCTCCCATGGCCACTCCCAAAAAGAACTTGAATGAACACCTTTATTTCCCCATTCCCCAAAGTTCCATAACCAATGAAATCTCCTTACGCCAGCAATAACTCCCCTCCCACCCCAAAGTATCCTAATATGGCAATCAGACATACGACTCATCTCTTCGTATGCCCTAAGCCCCCCCTTCCTCCCCTTCCTCCTCTATACTAACGACGATCACCAAGCTGTAGTGGAGTTCAACTAGACAAGAACAACTTTTAGCTTTGGAGATCACTTTCTTTTTTTTTTTTTTTGCGCATCTTAGCTTAGGGCGGGAACTAATGTTGACAAGAAAAAAGAAAAAAAAAAAGAAAGAAAAAAAGAAAAAGGCGGCCCCACTTCGGGACCCCTGGTGGCACTGTCGTTTCAGTAAGGTAATGTAAATTGCTGTGATTGGCCAGTAGAAAAACCATGTCTACACCTTCCTGCAACTTTACCGGCGACTAGCGCACCAGAGGGCCAGATCGGCGGGATTTATTTGAGGTTTGTTGGGAGTGATGTGTCGAGGTGACAGTTTGCCAAGAGGGAAGTTGACGCTCCGGGCGGGGGGAGGGGTTTTACTGCATCGGTAGACAAGCGGAGATGGTTGTAACTCTATGATGCACATAGGTACATATATATCTCATATATACAATGTATATATATATATATATGGTTGTGTTTTAGTTAGCAATGTGATATCACACTGGTGATTGCTTTCTGCAGGTTCTGCAGACAGAATATCCACTTGTAGAAAAAGAAGCCTAGAGTATTAAAAGTGAGGCCGGGACCAATTGACACTTGCACTAGTTCCATTCGTGAACCAGGGACGTATTCTTTTTTAGGTCTCTTCGTCAAGGTCGTAGCCCTAGTTGGGAAACGTTTTGAAAACAAAAAGAGACAACTACAAAAGAAAGAAGAAAAAAAAAGAAGAAAAACAGAGGCTGGTTGCCGACATGTCAACATTGCGAATAATTTGTCTACGGCGTCAACTGAGACACATGTGTGCCGTTGGTACGCCTGGCTAGTCCTGTCGGACTATTTCCAAGGTTGACATGTGCTTTGACGGCCACGGACAGTCGTTTCGTGTTCCCTTTTCAATGTAAACTTGTGGATAGTACCCTTGATTTCCGGTTGTCGGTGGCCGGCGCGGTGGACCGAAGATACGATGTAAGAGATTGTTTGTTTCTGTATTATGCCGTTTTCTGTCTATGCAAAGGGCTATGATAAAAGTAGATAGCTGAGACCCAGTCTACGTACACACGATGAGGTTTGGGAGTTGGCTCATCGACGTCATCAATGCAAAAGGGTTGTCGTTAGTACCTGATGTAAGTCTGTAGTTGATCAAGTCTGCCCACCATCATGGCCAAAATATTGCCCCTGAGTAGTTTCTCCGAGTAAAGAAATAAAAGGAAGCTCCCCAGAGAATCAACTAGGGAATCCTTTGGAAGGGTCTTTGGAAGTTCCAATGTTGCTTCTGTAAAATTTCCCGTTTCAGACATTTCAGACATTATGATATTTTATATATTTCCTTCGTATTGAAAACCCTATTCAGTTAGTCTCGTGTGAATCCTTTACTTTGGGGATTTCTATCAAGTAACACATGGCAGATTATTGTCAGATCCCTCCGAAGAGGAAGCCCATCAAGCTTCACAAGAAGCCGTTGGAATGGAAGACGGTTATGGGAAATCTGGTGTTTTTTTTTTCTTTTTTCTTTTTTTTTCTTTTGTTAATCTAGTACTGTAGACACACATGGGTCTTTGGGAAAAGTCCATAGTCCGACTGTCCACCGAGGATATTCCAAGGGTTCTCCAGTGGGCTGGGCTTATCTTGGCCAGGCTTATATAGGCAAAACTCACCCGAGACATGAATGGGGGAACTAGCAAAGGACATTTGAATAAACACTAGTTCTGATCCCATCCAAGTTGTCCTTTTCTTGGGGGGGGAGGCAACACACAGACGATGGAAGATGGGGGCCTCATATGGGATGTCTTCTTGTCACCGCTTAAGATGAGGTGATTTAACCCGGGAGGAGATTGAGTATATAAGTAGGTGTTTTATATTTTGAATTTTTAAAAGACACGCCCCCTAAAAGCACAGTTGAGTTTTGATCCATCCACTGTCTTTGCAAGAAAAAAAAAAAAGAAAAAAAAAAGAAAAAAAAAAGAAAAAAGAAAGAAAAAAGAAAGAAAAAAGAAAAAAATAGTACTACGTTCAACAAGGGTCCCCCCCCCCCAGATAAAATCACCGACCTTTGAAGTATTAATCATCCAAATTAACCATTATTCTTTTACTTCTCCAAACCAACCCAGAATTCCCAGAAGCCGTCTTGGAAGCCGGCCCGAAGAGAAGCAGAGAAAGAAGCAAAAGGAAAGCTTTCAAGGGCAAGGGAACATATGTTCCGTCAAGGTTCTGGGAACCCTTTTTATAAAGGTACCGCACATGTGGTTTATGACTGTAAGTATCCTCCTACTTTGTATAATTACTAGAGGATATCCCCCCCTCCCCCCCAAGTTTGACGAGGACCTCTTCCTTTTTTTTTTTTTTTTTTTTTTTCTTTTTTTTTTTTTTTTTTAAAAAAATTCAAGTGTCTTTTTT
>MKGJ01000275.1:0-16413 GCA_002018255.1 Bretziella fagacearum | reverse complement strand
TTTTTTTTTTTTTTTTTTTTTTCCTTTTATATTCTTTTTTGAAAAACATTCAAGTGTCTTGTTCTTTTTATTGTTTTCTACCATTATCAGCCAATCAGCCAGCGTCTTCATTCCTCTTTCCCAAGAAGCCTTTGCCATTTATACATCTTTTATAATATTTATATTTCCCCATCTCTCCATCTCCATTCAAAATGTGCCAATACTACGCCCACTCTTTCCTCTGCAAACACCAGAGCCTCTCCTTTGCCCGCTACTGCGAACGCGCCGGCCTCATCCAAACTCCATGCTCTGACCGTACCATCTGGCAGACCATTGGCATGGAGGACGCTTGTGAAGAGTGCATCATGTACTTTCCAGACAAGTTTCCCCGTCATCGTCGGTGTGCGGGACGTCTCTAAAAGACGACTCAACCAGATGAATAACGGAATATTTCCTTCTTTTTTTCCTTCTGCTTTTCCTTCTGCTTTTCCTACTGCTTTTCTAGATCTCGAACCCTCGATCCGTAATATGCCTCACGGCTAAAGCGAGCAATCGCCCTCTTCTTTTGTTTCTACTAACAACTCCCGTTACTATTCACTCAAAAGAAGTTCAATTGTCTTTTTTTTCTTCTTCTTCTTTGCTTCTCAAGTCCCATATACCATCAGTAGAAGTTGTTACTATCTACTCCGCCTGTTTTTATTTTTATTTTTATTTTTTTTACTTTGGGGGGTTTTTTTTTTGCCTCCTTCGGTCTCTTTTCTAGACGGCGTTTTCTTACCTTATCTCGATCTCTTTTATTTTCATTTTTTATTTTTCTTCTTCCCCTCCCTTTGACCATTGGCACCATTCTAACGTCTCGGGAGAATAACAGATATCCCCAATGATGTCCAACCTCACCTCACCTCACATTGGTCATGTGAAAACACTCTCCTTCTCATATAGACTTTTCATGTATCCCCCCCCTATCCCTTTGGCTTACCTTTTGTTTCTTCTTCTGCTACTTGATTTTCTTTGTCTGATTTCTAAACAAAAGCAACATGTTTCTTAGACAGGATTATCCTCATTATTATGAATTGATATTTACTTCTTTCTTATATTGTACCTACTTGCTTTTGAAATCACATGTCAACAACTATAGTAAATCAATGTCTTACAATATATATATATACGCCACGGCGGCCTCAATAGGCGATTTACTCACTCTTTTGGCCTGGTCAAAACCACCAACCAATCTCATAAAACCCTTATGATATTACATACCTCTTAAAAGAACGCCCATGAATACAACTCACCCTTGCTCACCGCTTCCTGTCCTCCATCCACCCATCCAATCAATCCCTTCCCTCTCCCCCTTCCTGTTCCTGACAGGTCTTTCTCTTCTTTCTTTCCTTTTTCCCTCGCACGGCCCTCCGACCAATGCCCTTCCACACCCGGGGCCCTCCTTCTAGAACCCACAAAACCCCCTTCACCCATCAATACTTGACAACCATTCCATTGCAACCCTCTTTCAATGTTCCTTCACCCGTAACGTCGTCCGCCTCGTCCTCCGCCCACTCACCACCAATAATCCCAGCCCATCCTCCGCCTCCTCCGCCTGTTTCCCTTGGTCAAAGGTCTCCACTCCCACCGCCACCACCTTGACAATATTTCCAAACCCCACCGCCACCGATGCCGCTCCCACCCGCACCACTGGCCCCAACTCACTAATCATGAGCCAACTTCCATCTACTTCCTCAATATGTAGCGGTCGCGTCTCATAAATCTCTTGTCTTCCAATATGCGACACTGCCCACGCCTCCCATATCTGACTACTTCCTCTCCCGACGCCCTTTAGTGGTTGTCCTCTAAACGTCTTGGACCAAGAAACTCGCCCACCACCTCGTTCCTGTCGATCCTTGCGTGGTAAGCGGAGTCGCAATACGCCCAGACCCTCGCTAATCTTGGCCGCCGACGACCGTGCTGAGCGCGATGAGTCTCCCGCCGCAGCCCCAGATTCCTCAATACTGTGGCGCCGACGAACACCAATGATTGAACCACTGGCCAACGCTTGCCAAGATCCGGGATTACTGACATGCTTGGTTGTCTCAATCGCTTCAGACCACCCGCAGCACTCGGATATGTGCTCCTCACTCGTATTGAATCCCAACATCATGGGGCTGCGAAAACAAATACTGTCACCTGCCTTGGTAGGCAAGTAGGTCTGCATCACACAGTCACCAGACTCGGCATCCGTGTAAACAAGAGCCAGCGAGGCTAACCCAATGGTCCCGCACAGGTGACGACGCCGAGGAGAATGGCAACACTGAAGTGTACGATACTGTATCGATCCCGTGACAAACGTATGAACTGAGCGCAGGGTGCCTAAATCAATGAGGTCGACGGCCCGTGAGCGCACAGCTAAAATTGCCTTGATCTCTGGCAGGAGGACTACTTGGTGGACGGGCCCGTCTTCGCCATCAAGTGATAACTGTTGTGAACGCCATTGCAAATCCGTGTCTTTGGTGACATATAACACGTTGCCTTCTTGCGAGGCTGCAACTATCATCACGGATTCCTCTTTGCTATCAGCTTCAGCATCTAGATAAATTACTTTAGCAATCCTGATACTTCCTTTCCAAGCGCAGGGAATACAAAAATAAAAAAAAATTATACACTCACCTCGGCATATCATCATATCAACTGAAACTAGCGGAGAATTACACACCGTAGCACCCACCGCCCGCTTCTCACCTGCCCATACTTCAACCAATGATCCATCAGCCTGCACCGCGATGACAGGAGGAACACCCTCTACAGGGCCTATGCCGAAAAAGAACTTGAGTGGTCTAGGATTCTTGAGTGAAATCCCCGCCATTGAGCCCCAGCGTTCAAACTCCAAACTCCATAGCATCACCCGTCGTGGGGATAGTATGGCCAACCATTTTGACTCGTGGTCAATGGCAAGAGCTATCACCGGAAATAAAGAATGTCGCGGTCGCTCTCGTTCACTAAGAGAGTAACTTGGACTTCCTATGCGAGCATCCCACACCCGGATGGCACGGTCTAGCCCTGCAGATACAATCTTACCATCTGTAGTTGCTGCCATAATCATCACATCCAGCCCGTGGTCTGCAGGAAACGTGTGGATCGAAAGTAGTGTCCTATCGTCCTCACCGTCCTCGTCTTCCTGATACAGTGTCTCGCCCTTGAGCAGACACTTGAGCAACAGACGAACGAATGCCACAATGGCCAATACAGCAATAAAAAAAGCTGCAAGATGTCGGTCAACAAAGTCCCAAAACACATTGGAAAATGGCCACCACGAGACAGGACGAATTCGTGTGCATTCTAGAGGAACAAACGATATTGGCTGCATCACTTGCACCACAAACCGAGTCATGGATGGGTCAATGACACTAAAAGCCTCGGGCATCTTCTCCCATCGAGCCATTCTCACCCAAGAAACGGAAATGGCGAGATCAGAGGCTGAAGTCATGGCTTCCATAAGACGTAGACACCGCATGTTCCAAAAGCCAAACCCAGGCAAGTGATGTTGGACAAAAGCAAACAGGTTCAACATCACCATAGTGGCTGCCACACGGGTCGACAAGGCAATTTTCCCCTGAATCATAGAGTCTGGCCATTTAACTGGAGATTTAATCTCAACTGATGACGGCTTTGTGTTGCGGTAAGATGCTTTGGCCAGAGCATCACTGAGCTCTAAACGACGTAAATCTATACTGAGAACTGCAAGAAAAAAAGTCGAAAAGTACACAGCATCAAAAACCATGGCGAAGGCAATAAACTGGCATAGCGCAGCTACAGCTGGAGAAAAGACCTGTGAAGATATCCACAACGCCAACATGTTGTGAGCAATACTCATGAGAGCAGTCGGTGCAGATTCTCCAAAAGCATAGCCAACACGTTTGCTTGGTCTGGCTTCAGCTGGTGTCAACAACACGGTGTTGATCAACCGGAAGATGTTTTCCAAGGTCAATGCGATAACCACCAGTGGATATATTGTTCTGGGAATATGTGAAACATCAACTTCAAGAGCTGAACACATGGTCAAACTCGAGAGCATGGATAACACCGTCTGCAAGATGATCGTGATGATCAACCCAGCCCGAGACTTGACAGCTTTAAGTCTCATAAGGCTTACCGCAAAGTATATCACAGTCAATGAGTATGCTGCCCATACGAGTGTGATGTCAAGTCGTGACAACGGTGTCTTTTGGAACTCAAACATGTCACTCTCTTGGGCAGAGTAAGAAGCGGGAGACGATACCCACTCGTCTGCAGTGTTCTGGACCAGATCAGACACGGCGTTATTCCAACGCACGCCAACCTCGGCACCTGGCACATGAATCACAGTTGATACCAGAGCATCGGCAGATCTTAGGCGACGGCCGCGAAACTCGGGAGTGGAAAATATAGTATTCACGACACGAGTATTCTCGTAAGCATTTCGTAAAACTGTTCTGCGGAGATTCTTGTCCTTTTGGACATGTTTCATAGAGCAGTTCCAGTACGTGATGGGAGTGTGTACTGCGACTGGACGTGATATAATCTCGCCGCCGAAAACTGAAGTCTCGATGCGATTGTTGGCAGCTAAATGGTCAGGAATGATGTAATTGTCATGGCCTGTGCTACCATCCTGTTGTTGGATATCACATCCTTCGGGAAGTCCCAAGAGACGATCATGCAAGGGCAGAGCCCTACGAAGCGACTCATGGTCGAGGGCCTGGTCAAAAAATGTGTAGGTCCACATGGAGCGAACCACGGCATTGGGCTGAACCAAGGCAGCATCCTCAATCATACGGACTGATTTCCAGTTGTTTCCTGGTAGGACTGACGTCCCATTATACCCGTCAAAACTGTAGAGGAAAGGAAAAGGAAATACAACAAGTGCGACCAGGGTGATGGACATTACCAGCGTAGTGCTGACATGGCGGGCAACGTGTTCGGCGTAGCGTGTAAGCGCACGGCGGAGGGGGTGTTCAAGAGCAAGTGTTGGAACCTCTGTAGTCCTGATAAGTATGTTAATATATAATGTATTGCGTGGAATTGGGATTTTGGAGGGAAGATTCCAGTGGCTTACCCTCGATACGGGTATAATAAATACCAGATCATGGCACTCGGCTAATTAAATCAGGTAAACTGAGCTGGTCAGTTATCACCTAGCACACATTTGGTGATGGGTGTGGTTGCAGAGCTGAAAATAAGGGTTTAAGATATTTCCCTGGGCAATTTAGCGATGGTATTGGTTAGGGATGAGTGTAAACAGCAATGATCATCATGGAGATGGAGCGGTGTCTGTAGACGAATGGGAGGCGGGGAGTCAGTGTTTCTGTCAAATAATGCAGTAAAAGAAGGATTGAGACAAGACGATGAATTGACAAATGGAGTGACTCTTTTTTTTTTTTCTTGTTCTTTTGTTGCCAGGCGGAATTCGCGTCGAAGCACAGAGGTTCCCAAGGAAGTGGAAATCAATGAACAGATGAATAGACCTCGTTATGTATGTGATTATACTTGGCCATGGGTTGGTTGACTGACGGACAACGGATGACCCGTTGTGAGCAGATGCGTGGTCAGTTGGCGGCCACCAGACGAATCAAGCCAAAGAAAACTGATGACAATGCGACCTTTGGTGACGCAAGGTGTCAGTAGTAGTCGAACAATGAGGGGCTTCCAGAGAATGCGAGGATATATCTGGGGAGTTTGTTGAGAGCACGACTCAGAATATGGCAGCGCCCGATTGGGACAAGCGAACACGCCAGAAACGAGGGGGGGGGCTCGGGGATTCTCAAGGGTAGATGGGTGGGTGATACAAGCAAGAGAGAAGACAAGAAGATTTGGAAAAAAAGAAAGAAAAAAGATCGAGAAGAACAAATATATATTCTTTTAGTCTGACAAGAGGACAACGAGACGTTGGTGGAGATAGTCTAGAGAGAGACATATGATGTGTAGTACTTTTATTTTTCACAAACGGCAATCCGGCTTCAAGGTGAAAACTCTGTCAGCCTGATTACTTTTTTAATTCGGAAGGTGCGATACCATGAACTAAACACAGCAACTACCGAATTGAGCCACCTTTCTATTGTTATTAGGGTTGCTATTACGTCCAATATATAGACAGACAGACAGACAGACAGACAGACAGACAGACAGACAGACAGACCAGAAGCATGATATATATCAACAATTCATAATAAGCATTACATCTTTGGTTGAATAACGTAAAAGTGGTAAAGTCAAGGCCAAGGTGTAGGGGCTAGCCCATATATGGATCCTCCTGCTTTGTCCTATATGCATTGGCGATACCTACTAGCTGCTAGCTACACAGTAGGGGGGACTGTTTAGCAACTGACAGAAAGACAAGAAGGTTGACAACTCAACTGATGATGGTTTCATTCCATAGCTAGAAAGACGCCTGGAGTCTTGGCTGGCCAACTGTGGCGGCTATGATGCAAGTTGCAAAATCGGCGACCAGGTTAGAAAGAAAGGATGTAACGACAAGAGAAAAAAAAATGCAACGAGATTATTATGGGTTCACGCTAGCTTTAATCCTAGTGTGTTTTATAAACAATGGGCCGATGATTTAAGAGTAATTCTGGCATCGTATCATAACATGACAATACAATCGCAAAGACCGAAGACACGAGGCACTGTTGTTTAGGGTTAGGGTTAATAAAAAGTCACGATAATTTTTATTCTTCAATAATCGAAATCAACTTTAGTTGAAAAAGAAATAAAAGCATATAAATATACGTGACTAAGCGATTCAAGAGTGTAAAACCTTTGATCCGCCCTTGGCATGCTCCCAGTACTCACTCATTCATAAAAACCAACGACGCCGCAAAATATTGATCATGTGTCCATCTCTCAAATCCATATAATGAAAACAAAAAAGAAATGCCATAGATACAGCATAGTATTCAAACACCAAACCCACTCCACTACCATCACCTTTTATTTCTTCTTCTTTGCTATCCGTTTTATAGCCCGCATCTCCTTCTTCATACGAGGATCCACCATCATGTACCGTCCCTTCTTCACACCCGTTGGTCTCCCCTTGATACCTCTATTAGCACCCCTAGCAACAACCACCCTCAACGGCGCCCTCGGCTTCTTCTTCGCCGCCTTCGCCATCATCTTGGAAATCGTCATCGCCTTCTCGCTCTCTGTCAACCCCTCATCATTAGCCAACATATCCGACTTCTTCCGCAGCTTCTCCAACCTCTGCGCCGTCTTAAACTTCTTCCGCGCCTTCGCCTCGCGAACCTTTTTGATCGGTCTCGCGTTGAACGCCCGCATCTTCTCCTTGATGGCCTGCGCGGCCTCCTTGGTAATCGGCCGCTGCTTCTTGTCGTGCTTGATCTCATCCTCATTGAACCAGTCGGGCAGCTGGTCGCGGTCGCGGAAGGCACGGCTGTTGAACCCGTCGTCTTCAAGCTGCTGTTTGCTGATGGTGCCTCTGGCGAGATCCTGGACCATTTGCATGGCTTCGGCAGTGACGACGTCAATGTCGATGCGGCCATCGGGGCGGCGTTTTTCTTCCTCCCAATCCTCGGTGCGTTTGACAACCTCAAAGCCATCTTCCTCGTCACTGCTCGCGTCGGAAAACTCAGAAGCTCTGGCTTTCTCCTTCTTAGCAGCCTTCTCCTTCTCCCTCTGTTCCTTCTTTTCCTCCCTCTTCTTCTTCTTCTTCTTCTCCTCCTCCTCCTTCTCCTCCTTCTCCTTCTTCTCCTTCTTGGCGGCCTTCTTGTCAACAACCGCTGGTTCGGGAACAACCTCCATGTCCTCGTCGTCTAATACGTTGACGCCGTCAAAGACATCTGAGCTAAAGAAGTTCCGTGCTCTCTTGGAGAGACCAGACTCATCAGGACCAGCCGATTCATCATCGAGATCGGTAAGAAGAGTGTTGGGAATCTTCTCATCATCGGAATCGCTGTCTGAATCTTCGTCGCCCTTCTCTTCCTCCAAATCAGACTCCTCCGACCCGTGAACAGAGCAGCCCTCCCAGTCTTCATCCTTGTGTTCCTCACGAGCCCGCTTCGCGCGGTATTTGGTGTCAGCATCAGCCTTCCGCTCCTTGTAATTCTCATACAAGCCATCCAGCTCTCTCTCCAGTCGATCTTCCTCGGGATCGGACTCTGGGTCAGACTCGTCTCCGTAGCTAATGTGATCAGGCTTTGTTGACTCCTTGACAATCTGCATCCGTCCCTTGACCAACTTGCTAAGCGCACCATCCTTCTTGGCGACAGTCCGCAGAGCAAACATGGAACCCTCGCCACGAGGACCTTCCTGCTCAGCACCAATGTCCATGGGCGCAGTCATGTTCATCTGCATGCGAACGATATCCTTCTGCTTCTTCTCATTCTCCTTGCGACGTTCCTTCTTGCGCTTAGTGCTCTCCTTCTCTTTGAGAGCCTGGAGTTCCTGCTCAAAGCGCAGCTCTTCGTCCATGGGCTCAACCTCAGCAACTTCACCCTCGTGCTCCTCTTGCAGCGTGGGCTTTTTGGTTGCAAGACCAAAATGCTCACGTGCACGCAGGCGCCACTTTAGCAGATGCTTGAACTCCTTGCGGCCCAGAACCTTGAGATCCTCGCAATGTCTGCGGATCTCATCATTCGTCTCGGGAAGCTTGACTAGTGCTTGCATCGCAATGTCGCCATTGGGAGGTACCACAAAGTTCAGCTTGTTGGTATTGGCCAGGATATCAAGAGGGTCGGCAGTATTGATGAACTCGGTGGCAGGAATCTCCTTGTACTGGGTCCAGTCACCTTCCTCGTAACCCTCACGCTTGCGCTTTTTCAACTCGGGCTTGTAGACCTTGGCCTCGTTGTTGGGAGTGGGGTTGGCGAGTTCCTCAAAGACGTAGTGGGGGTCTAGGAAACGGGGGTCCAGGACCTTGGGGGCCTTGTAGCCACGGCAAACGACAAAGATTTCGGCAGAGACATTACGTGAAGAGGGGGGTTTAGTGGCCTCAACCTTGGTGAACAGCTGGTTGAAAACCCAAATGAGCGAGTTGTAATCCTTGGAACGGAAGACCTTGGTGACAAAGGTACCACCTTCAATTAGGAAATCAGTAGCCAGCTTCATTGACTTGAGGGCCAGCTCGGCCTGGTTGAACGAATCCTGGTTCCAGGCGGTACCGACGTTGGGAGCACCATCGTGAAGAACGGTGTCGGCCTTCCAGGTCTTGAGGTGTGTACGGATGGTCGCGCGAGTAGATTCGGTCGTGATATCGCCAAGGAAAGAAATGACTCGGGGAATAGGCTTGATGGGAGCCAGATCGACACCGATGATGAGGGAATTGGGAGGCATGACCTCGGCGGCGACTTGACACCATGACTGAGACTTGTTAGTAAACGGGACCACCACAAGAAAGCGCGGGATCGTAAAAATAGAGAAATTAGGGATAACGACATACACCGGGGGCAGCACAAAGATCCAGCAAGACCTTTGACTTCTCAAGGAAGCCATACTTCTTGTTCAACTGGATAAGCTTGAAAGCGGCACGAGCTCTGTAGCCTTTCTCTTTGGCAAGCTTGTACCACTTATCCAGACGACCTTTACCATGCTTCTTTTGAATCGCCATGATGACGACAATACGACGAACGTCGACTTGCGAAAACTAAAAAAAGAAAAAAAAAAGGGTCTTGGGTGGTTATAAGAATTTGATGTTCAACACCAACCCCACGATGACTTGCGTGCGCTACGTTCTTGTTCTGCGACACTGGCCAATGCTAACAAAATTTTCGAATTGTTAGGCGCAGGAAGTTCTTTATCGATAAGTAAATTTATGGATCAGAAGTTTGTTGACAGTCGTAGGTGATTGGCCAGATAAGCTATACCGGTTAATAGCGGGGCTGCTGTATTTCTATTGGTTGGCGCGCGTTTTACAACAACAGACGCGCTTGGACCTTAATTTCTTGAAAGTATCGCGTTGAGTGGTTGCGCTGTAGCAACGGTAACAAACCCCCAGGTTTGACGTCGTCCGGCACACATCCTGGTTCCGATGCCTAGAAACGGTCCCAGGGTGTGGTAATGGACAAAAGCAGCTGTTTTCTTCAGAGACGATTTTCAAACATTAGCATTTGCTTACTTACACTCTTTTTATATGAGTGTATCACTCATTCAATCATATAGTCATTCTTTTATAACATCACGAGGAAAAGGCGCATACTCATACAATCATGGCGCAAACATCACAAGCACGTGGCCTACGTTCTCACACTGCTATCCACTCCAGTTCTCCCATTCGCGCAACCACAAATGACGAAACCTCAACCCCCCTCTCACCACCTCGATCCGGCAGCACCCGCCCCAAAAAGAACGCATCCATCACACCCAAGCGCTTCGCGCGATTCTTCACACCCCGCTCGTCACTAGCTGGTCCATCTTCTGAAACCGGTCGCAAGCGGAGCGCTGGTGAGGATATAGACGAGAGTCTGCTGAATAGCAGATCTACCAAGAGACGGCTGTTTCCAGACGCTAAGAAGCCTGGGACGGTTATAGAGCAGGATGAGGAGGTAGAGTTGCCGCCGTGTCTGCCAGCAGACGAGTTGTTGAAAGTAGAGGCATTGGTTGGAGTTGAGCCGAGTTCAGATGTCATGGATTGGCACCCTGTCATGTCATCGCCGTACATGCGTCACCGTAAACCGGTGATACTGGAAGAGACAGATGAAGATTTGGAGATGATGGACTTGCCGTTACCGGTTCAGCCCTCCCCTGTATACGTTCAGCGTGAGACACCGGTTGCTCCTGTCAGAAGATTTGGTAATTCAAATCTGAACAGTCGGATGCTCATGAGAGAATGCGGATTGATGTCAAGACGGTCGGCTAGATCCCGAACCATGCCGGTGCCATGGCATTCTTCATTCATCTCTTCAATGTGCTCAACGGCATCTGATGTCTACCACCTCAACGACCTGACTCCCCAGCAAACCACCGTTGTCCCCTTCAGCATGACCACTAGCCTCTGTGAGTTCATCTCCAATCGTCCAATGTCCCCCCACATCCACTAACCATTACATAGACCACAACACTGACCACTTTACGGTCATTGGAGACTCGACCGGCTGCGTTCAAATTCTCCAAAACGAACCTGGTGCCGACCCTTCGGTAAAATGCTTCTGGCGCGCCCACGACAATGCCATAACTGCCATCGACGTCGCCGGCCCCCACCTCGCCACCGCCTCCAGCGACCGCTCCTCTCGCGTCATCGACTTTGAAACCGGCAAAACCATCATCAACCTCGCCCACCACGAATCTGCCCTCCGCAACATCAAGTTCCGCCCCTCTGATCCCCACGTCCTCATGACCTCTGCCCGCGACGGCACCGTCAACATCTGGGACATCCGCCACCGCGCCCCCGCCAGCGCTCTAGACCCACAAGAGTCTAGCTTCTACAACGTCGCCGAGACTCTGACTCCTCGGTATCCCCCCGCCAACATCCGACACTCCAAACCCTTGCATAGTATCCTAGCGCTTCCCGCCAAAACCAGCAAAATGCCCAACACCACCAGTCGCTCGTCCATCACATCCCTCCAATGGCTCCCCGGCCGCGAACACCTCTTCCTCTCCGCCGGCGAAGTCGACGCCACAATCACCCTCTGGGACTCCCGCTACATCTCCCGCCAACATCTTGTCCCCCTGGCCCGCACCGCCCTCCCCACCAACGACCCACACTACCGCCGCGACTTTGGTGTCACTTCCCTCTCCGTCGGCTCCGACGGCACCCGTCTATACTCGACATGCCGCAACAGCAGCGTCTACGCCTACTCCATCCCTCACCTAATTCTCGGCGACGCCCCCGAACTCGAAATAGCCGAGACGGCCAAATTCACCTTTCGCGGACAAAACAAACTCGGCCTTGGCCCCCTCTTCAGCATGCGCCACCCCGACCTCCACATCGACAGCTTCTGGATCAAATCTTCCATTCTCCCCGCCTCCATATCCGGCACCGGCGACATCCTCGCCGTCGGCAACACAGCCATCCACCCTATTCTCTTTCCTGTCAACGAAGCCCTCATCTCCTCCCAAAAGTCCACCAGCGAAGCTTCAAATAGCCTCTTCACACCCTTGGACGACAAATTTGCCAAATGGGACTCTGCAAAGGATGGCACCCCGTTGCCGTGTATGACGAATGGCGTGGCGCTTCGTAGTGGTACTGATGGGCGGACGAGCACGGAGACGACGGCGGTGGCGTGGCAGGCGGATGGCGGGTTGGTGACGGTAGATGATGAGTCGAATGTGAGGTTTTGGGGACACGATTTGGAGGTTGCTGGAGAGGTGAGGAAGGCGCCGAATGGGGATCCGGTGCATTTTACGCATGGGTTTGCGGATGTGGGTGCGGGATTGGTCGAGGAGGTTAATGGTAAAATGGAGGGTTTGGTTGACAATGTAGAGATTACAGTGCAGCAGTAGGCGTTGTGTGTGTGTGTGTGTGTATGTAGATATAACAAGGGTTTATGGTTTGGGTGGCAACGGAATCGGGATCACAGTTGGACGACCTTGCCTGTTATTACATTGAATCATGTTTCGCATTTACCATTCACATTATGTATTTTTCATGTAGACAAGATTTGCTTTGTTTTTTTTAGTATGAATTCATTGTTTTGTATTACTAAACGAATTAAAAAGACCTAAACCAGAGAACCACTGACTAAAAAAAAAAGAAAAAAAAAAGAAAAAAATTACCCAGATATCCCAATAACTCCATATTCCATGCCATGTATGTGTGTGTGTGTGTGTATGCGTAGTAAGCTACAGTAGACCTGCCTGTAGGGTGAGTGCTGTGGTCCAAGTTAGCAGTGCATGCCTAGTAAGAACTTTGTTAATGTCTTCACAATGATATCAGAAGAGACATCATCAGGTCGTCGACCAGAAAAAAAAAAACAAAAAAAAAAACAAAAAAAAAAAAAGGCAACAGACAGTCCGTCATCCAGACCAGCTTTACTCTTCCTTCTTGGGCATCACACCAAACTTGACCAGACGAGCTCTCTGCGGGGAAGTGCCACGCGAAGTAGTAGTGCTATCCGCCACCGCCGCCGCCGCCGCCAACACAGGGCTAAGCTGCGGCTTGTAGGGGTCAGCAGAGGCACCCCGAGGCACTGAGCTAGGCCCAATCATCATCTCATCACGGCCCTCGGCTTGGAGGTCATAGTCCTTGCGGAGGCCTAGCTCTTTGAGACCCTCAGTGCACCACTTTTGCTCACGCATCAACTGCACAGAATCACGAGCCGCACGGCGCGGGTGTCCCTTCTTCTTGCCGCCAGATTCGGTGTAAGAGGAGCAGTTAGAGGCACCAGAGGCCTTGCAGGGATCCAGCTCAAAGCAGAGCATGTCGAGCTCCTGGGTAATGCGAATCATGGACTGGGCCATCCACTTGGCCGCCCGGGCAACCCGGGCGATATTGTCGATATTGTCGTGGTTGAGCAAGGCATCAGCGTCGGCCAGTGTGTTGAAAAGAGCCTTTTGACGCTCAGAGACTTTGTCGGCGGGAATGCATGAAGCAAAGATGGGTTGCTTGCGGACGTGGGCGGTGCGGATGCTGCCAAGGCCAGTAGACAGTGGGCGCAGAGAGGAGCAACGCTTCTGCCAGAATTCTTCAGAGGGCGCAGCAAGCTTGGGACGCAGGTTCTCGGAAAGGAGAAGAAGAGTCTGCAGGATGGAGTAGCAGTAGCCAAGGAGACTGGCCTCCTGAGAAGCTGTAGGACCATCAAGTTCAGCGTCCATCTGCTTCTCGAGTTCACCAATAAAGGTCTCCTCGCTCATTGCTGCAAGCTCGCGCTGGAGATCAACATCTGACCAGCCGCAGAGGTCTTGGATATCAATGATGATGTCCTGCTCACGCTTGAGAATGACAGCGATGCAAGGCTGGAGAATAGCAGATAGAGAGTTGGGAGCAGGACCATGGCCATCAGGATGGAGACGAGACCATTGGTTCTTGATGCGTGAGAACAGAGGAACAAAGAAAAGCAGGCCAGTAGCAAAGAAGGTTGGGTCCGCGGCATAGGGCGGAAGGGCCTTTGGAAGACGGCTGCTGACAAGACCGGCGAGGTTGCGAAGGTAGATGTGAGTAGCGTAGTCAACCTCCTTGGCGGTCTTGGAGTCCTGGTCGTGTCCATTACTAAGAGGCTCACAAGAGGTACCACAAGCGTGGGGGGAGGTCAATGGGGAGGTCAATGGGGAGGTCATATTGGTGATGGTTTTTTTTGGAATTGGAATTGGGATTGGAATTGGAATTGGAATTGGAGTTGTTGTTGTGATTGTTGCTGGTTGATGTAATCAGATTTGGGAGCTATTGTACGGCGTAGCTATAAATCGACTTGTTGAATAGCAAGACAGGTTGCCGGAGAGTGTCTATTTATTGCATAGATTGAGAAGAGAAAACTGCAAGCAGTGTTGAGATGACACAAGCAATCAAAACGAGCAGTCAATGTCGAATTTGCAATTGCGTTCAAAAGAAAAGAAAAGAAAATAGAAAATGGAAAAATAAATATTGGGGGACCTTGATTTACCGGGGGTTTTCCGGAGGGGGAGGGGAGGAGAGGGGAGGGGACTGCCGGGGGTTGTTTTGCATTGGAAGAGGAAAGACGGTCTGTGTATGTCAGTAAACCATGATATATCAAGCGGATTGTCATTCTTTAGGTTACTTGTTACTGTATCGTACGTATCGTACGTACCTAGTGGGTTATGTATTTATTGTATGATTGCGTCTTCTCCTCTCCCCTTCTCCTTCCCGTCACCTACAGGGCCTTGGACACCTGTAGTCCCGTCGGGCACCGTAGTCGACTCGTCTGTACCTTGATCAATATAACATTCGCTTCCAACTCTTCCAAACCCCTCAATTTGTGAGTAGAGAAAGACTCAAAGATACGTACGGTACACATCATGACCATGTTTTTTTTTTTTTTGTTGTTGTTGTTGTTGTGGTTCTGTACTGGAAGCAGACTAGGACACTGTGACTGACTTGTGTCAGCAGAGTGCCCTTGGAAGGGTCTACGGAAAAAGTGAAGGCTACGGGCGATGATTAAAAAAGAACAAACCTCGCAAGTTTTATTTTTTTATTTTTTTATTATTTATTATTTTTATGTATTTATTTATTATTATTATTATTATTATTATTATTTATTATTTATTATTTATTATTTATTATTTATTATTTATTATTTATTATTTTATTTTTATTATTTTATTATTTTATTTTATTTTATTTTATTATTTTATTTTTTTATTATTTTATTATTTTATTTTTTTATTTTTTTATTTTTTTTATTTTTTTTATTTTTTTTTGGGCAAATAGACTGAGTACCAAGAGGCTGTCCATTACCACATAAACATGACCTGTGCCTTGAAAATATCATTGCCTTGAGAAGGGGAAAGCGCCCGTTCCTTGATGTTTTCCACTTTCCGTTGCCTTTTACGTGAGGGCTGAGTAAGTGATGGTGGACGGGGCAGAACCGTGACACAGTTCAAAAGTCAATGATTCTCAGTTTCCCCGTTTCATCCATCAACACATTATCCCTTGGAATATCCTTGTGGACAACACCCAGTGAATGGATCTTTTCTATAGCTTTCACTGTGGCATTTATAATTTTTTTTTTTTTGCTGTTTTCAATATCGTTTGTAGGATTGGGTGTTGTCCCTGCAAATGATATCAACATCAAGTAGATTATTTCTGCAGTGCAGTCGTAAAAATAAATCTGATCAATGGTCCGCAAGTCCACAGAACCCAACAGAACCGGAATATCGATGCCCTGGAGAGTGGCTTCAGGCGGTGATATATAGCCTGCTCCTGCTCTAACCTTTCCATTAGTGATTCTGTGGTTCCTTTAGCGACAAAGGTGTAACCCATATTGGACATCAGTCACCTTGAAAAGAACCCCCGCAAGAGCCATGCTTGCGGAGTGGAGTGAAACCTCGGACAAGAGTCTCTCAAAGTTGCTCCTTTGAGGAGACTAAGCCATGTATCATGGTCCAATGGATGAAAAATGCTCATGTGAAGACGGCTTAGAAACTTTGGTAGTTGGTGTTGGCTTGTTGTCATTGTCAGCTCCCATCCTTACGATGGAGATGAAGAGAATAGTTGGGGCAATCTGGATCTAGTGGAAGTCGATTAACAATCCCCAACAGGCACTCGGACGTACAGTAAGAGTACTGACGGTTTATTTTGTTGGTTTTGGCCTCCCTGGGACGTAGTTGAGCCTGAAGCCTTGCTTTGTTGATTTGGTTGCCCGGAGCCGGTGGGCAAGGGCTTAGGGGCAGTAGTTGTTGAGTGGGTATCAGGCTCCACCAGAGCCGGGACAAGGAGAACGGTCTCGAGAGGGTAGGACAGATGGATTGCAGTCTTTCCTACTAGAACAAAGCAGGTATGATTCTCGCTTGTAAATTTTTTTTGGGGTTTTTTTTGGGGGTTTTTTTGGGGGTTTTTTTGGGGGTTTT